>CAUYSK010017836.1:0-12009 GCA_963575035.1 Avahi laniger
TGTAGCATAGTTTAAAGCTACACATTAGATAGTATAAAAATATAATATTCCAACAGCAGAAGAGAATAGCAAAGAATTAATCTAAATATTCAAAACATTGAAAGGCTAAGGTAAACCTGGAAACAAACATTTTAAACGCACGTGTTTTTCTTGTTACAAACAAAAACTTGTGATGAGAGTTTTTAAAAAAAAATATAGTTTTTTTAGACAAATATTTTTTAATTTAACAAATGATTACTGTAGAATATATAATAGCAATCCTGCCAAGTAGATGGTTTTACTCATAAATGCACATATTCACTTACTCACTTTCATATACAAACACATAGAGTAAGATTTTAAGCACACTGTAACACTGAAATTAATGAAGATACTTAAAATATGATGTAAAGGTAAGGTTTGTTATAAAACATACCATTTCCCACTAATGAAACCATCCTTAGAATTTATATTCTCATAAAAGTGACAAAGTAGAATGCCTTTCAAAAGAGATGGCATTATTTGCTATTTCCTTGAATCAAAATATAAGAGCAATACAACATGTTTAAGTCAAGTATTACTCATTTATGTAAAGTATACAAGCTCATCTTTGAGGTTCCTAATGTATTAAAGCAGTCCAGGTCCCCAAATTCCAGTCCAAAGGATTGGAAGTATAAAAAAAAAAACAAAAAACCAGTTTCTATTGTAACCTGCAGCGCATGTGGGCATCTTGATATGTTTGTACATATTTACTACTTTTACTATTAGTCATTTGAAAATATTTTTACAGGCTTAACATTCATAAAGTCAAGAAAACAAAACACATTGCTCATCTGTAAAATAGAAATGACAATTCTATTACTGCCAATATGAAGATTAGATAATATAATGTAAGCCACAGGACCCATAATAGTTACAGCGTTAATATTTATTTTGCATATACATCCACATATACCTGCTTTTATATTTTAAAGGAAATACAGTAAGCTAATATCACTTATATTTTCATAATAATAAATGTAAAATAAATATTAAATTAAATATTTGGTCATAACATTGGATATGGTGAAATATACTTCTGTCGTTATTTAAGAAGTAAAAAAACAAAAATCAATTTTCCTGCACTATTTCATGGGATAGCTGAGAACAAAATGATAATACATGTCAATATTTTATGTGAATTTTAAGACATCCTTGCCAATAGTAACAATTTTCTCTTTTTCACCATGTGTCAAATCAGTGTTGGCTGTGATTGGATGGGTAAGCCAAACCTAATTCAAGGATTCAGTACTATAGACTCAGTTTCAAATAGTAAAGATTTAGGGTTCTGATTGTTAAAATTGTTTCATTTATTAAATTGTTCAAAATTGAAGTAGGGAAGAGACTCATCCAAATGAAATGAATAAAAAAAATAGTATTAATCAAATACGAGTACTTCATCAAGTTTACAAACTAAGAAAAGGTTTGAGAAGTGTTTTTTTAGTCAAGAAAGACTTATTTATATAAACTTATATTTTGTGAAATGGAAATTAGACTCAGAAAAAAAGTTTTTTGATTAATATCATTAAAATAGATTTTAATCTAAAGGAGAAAATACATGTTATTTGCATGCTATAACAAATTATATCAAATGCTTAGTCCTATATTACATGTGAAATTTTTTACAAGTCTGGCAATAGTATTATACGAAGCAGCATAGATAGGATTTGTGCATTCCACATTTTTTCTATCTTATGATAACTTCTCAAAGTTCTTCTTGGTTACTTTACAAAGAAGTTTGCAAAGTTCTTTCACATGTAATCATACAAATATTGCACAATGAATATTTTCTACATTTTGAAAAAGAGGTAATAATTGTGAAAAAGAGGACCTGACCCCCGTGATTTTACTCCATGCTCACTGCTCCACTTATGGAGAATTTTAGGTTTGTAATTAAGTCAAGGATAATTATAAATGCAAAAATGTATGTGCATAATTAATAGCATTTGATTTATTTTAGGAAAATCAGTTCAAGTGACAAAAATATTATTTATCAGAAAAATGATTATCTAGCATATGAAATTCAAGCATATTAGCACATCTGGCCAGAAACAAGGTTAAATCCCCAAGCTTTTACTAGAAGTACAAATAGAATACTAATTATCAGCAGCCCCTTCCATCCAAATTTGAAATGTATGTTAAGGAATAAAACAAAAGTAAAGTTACAGCTAATTAGATGCCTCTTTGAATTATTGATGCAGGCACACCTGCAGCTAACTATTATGCTACTGTGAACATACAGCAATCATAAAGTATAGTTCACAGCAAAATTAAAAATTTATACCCATGTTTAAAAACAAGGTATATGTTTCAAGGAGTCTAAAATGAAGAAAAATATTAAATATTAAGCAGGGATATTAAGCAGAAATAGACGCAGGTGGCTAGAAGTCTGACTTATGTAGGGGAACTGGGACAAAGAGGCCCTCATGCAAAGGAAGGCCCATGAGTCGTGTTGATTGCTGTGATTGCTGGCTTAGGCTTCAGGATTTATGGAACTGTGGATATGAACAGAGACAGCCAAACCCAAGATCCACCAGCAGTGTCTGCATTTCCAATGTTCTCACTATTTTCTTGGAACATGAGCCAGAAGTAACTAGCATACGAATTAATTCTAGACTGGTGCCCTGGTGGAAGGCTTGGAACGCCAGGTAAGAAGAGAAAGATGGGTAGAAACACTCTCCCACTCAAGATGAGCTTATAAATAAAAGTGAATTAGTTAGTGGATAATTCAAAAAGGATTCATGAGGATAAGATTAACTTCAAGGGGGTTAGCCTGTTGATCTTTTTGACTAATGATAGAGGAAGTCTCTGACCACTGTTTCGAAGTAATCATCAATCCTCAAGGTATTTAGAGCTTTCAGATCCTGTCGCCATAGATTAATTTTTCCAGGATCTTGAGATTAGTTTTTAAAAACTGTTTTCTTCTCTATCTTCTTTTTTTTATAAGAATAGTCTGTCTTTTTAAATCACACTTAAATATTTTTTATCAAATTATCTTTCATCAAAACAAAAAGAATTATGAGAATTAAAGGAACATTTATTTCTACCCACTCTTGCAAAAAATGGCGTGGGGGGGGTTGCTTAAATTTTGAAGTAATTTCCTTATGTTTATAACATTTTCTTGAATAAATCTGCTTGTATTTGTAAAAGTAATCGATGTGTTGGTTTAAAAATTATAATATGCACTACTAAAAATAAAATTATAACTTCTTCTAAAGGGAATATTCTGTTTTTATCTGGTAGAGGATATATAAACCTATGAAGTTAAAAAATATAAAATACAAGGAATTTTTTTGTCATAAATATTTTGTTTGTGATCTCTCAACGAAGAATCTCATAGTGATGAATGTCTGTCTTGGTGAGAAAGTATTTCAGCAGATAGTCATACCACAGATGCAAATTCTAGAAAATTCTACTTGACATGAAATCTGGTAAAGAGATTTTGCATGAAATATATACATATATATATACGTATATATTCACAGATAAAGGAAAAATTCAATTAGCATTCTATTTTAAAAAATAAATATCCAAATGGTGCTACTGAATAATTGAGACCTAAGAATTTTTGGGGAGGGCAGCTTGTTTTTCCCCACTGCCTTTCAGGTGGGAATGTAGTGTTTAAGTAACTCTCATTGAGAGGCTATTTGTGGTTAGGGTCATCTCTGTATGTCAGTCTGCCATAGCTTGGTTGGAAATACCCTGAGGAGACAAACTCTTTTCAGAGACCCACTAGTAACAGGTGTGCAAATTTGCAACTGAGTGAGGGTGCAAAGGCCAGTTCTTCTGCACATCTCTGAGATATAATTGCAACTCCTTTTTTTTTTTTTTTTTTTACCTATAGTAAAATCTCTGGAAATTTTAGGGATTTAAGTGATGAATGATAATGTAACTGAAATGAGATCGTACTCATTGCTTGGCATTCAACTATTTATGTTTTGTTTGATGGGACATTCTATCAATGTGCATTTATGAATTTCTTTCTTTTTTTTTT
Source organism: Avahi laniger (assembly GCA_963575035.1). NCBI lineage: Eukaryota > Metazoa > Chordata > Mammalia > Primates > Indriidae > Avahi > Avahi laniger. The sequence goes on from CAUYSK010017836.1 coordinate 4,013, forward strand.
TCCTACCCCTCCTATGAATTTCTTTCTAATTTCAAGTAGTCCTGATAAGCTGGTCAAAGATAAAGTCAACTTTGCACTGATAATGCAGTCACTTGTTAAAGTAGCAGTGGAGTCCAGTGATTGGAGGAGGTATCTGCACTCAGGAAAAATTAAATTGAATCCAAGTTCCTCTACTTACTAGCTGTGCAACATTGAGCAAAGTCCCTTAACCACTCTGTTTTCATATTCATAAATATATTTAGGAACACTGCCTACTTCATTGTACTAAAAGGACTAAATAAATCATGGATACAAAGTGCTTAGGGCCGTGTCTGGCACCCTGTGAGAGTGCAACTCATGTTATTCATTAGAACTCTACCTGGAAGTAGTTGGCTTCCAATGCAGAAGAAAAATGAAAGCTTGAGTAGAGGAGTACCCAGAAGACATGGCTGTGGTCATTGGTAAGATGTGAGACATCTAGGAACACTGTGCCCATCATACAGAGTTGACTACACTGTCCTTTCCTTGAGTGGCCATTGAAAACTCTTTTTGTGCTCCATTGGCATTCAAAATTGGGCTGTCCTTTTTTTTATGTTTAAGCCTTAATGTGTAATATAGCTCCTTCATTATAAGTGCACATGGAGTTATTAAATCCGATAAATATTGATTTAAGGTCAAAAAAGAAACTTATTTGAAAGAGAATATCTCTTCGAATAAGTTGATATATCCTGTGATTTCTAAAAATTTTCCTGCAAGCATATAGCAATTTTCATGTGTAATACATATAGTATATATATTGATGTTGTTTCTGTTACTTAATTACTCATGTTGCAATCTTATTTGAAAATATGGGTAGATAAAGCTAGGGACACAAAACGCATAGATAAATAAAAAATGTTTTTAAATTTATTAAAGGAACACCTAATTTATTAATTGCCTATTTTTTAACATGATATTTATTAGCAAAATGTAGTTCCAGTTGAAGAGAATCATTTCAAAACTTTAAGTTGAATTTAACTACAATGATTTTCCAACACAGATTTTAACTAGCTTATAACAAAATCACCACTATAAATTTTAAATGGCTAAATTGCTTCTTTGAGGTTGTAACTGGATTTATAATTATTCTCTTCATCTCCACTCACCTATACTCTTCAGTGAATTTCACCATAGTGAAAAGCCATTATCTTCATGAATTACCTGTGAATGCTTACTTGCTGGTACATAGCTAAGCATTTAAGGATAATAAGCTTTGGGTAAACATCAAGCCTTTCCTCTGCCACTCCCCCATTACCACAGTGTCTCTTAAAATTTCATTAAATTAGCTGAAACTTCAGCAAAGCCTACATATTCTAACTACTTGGATAAAGAGTGAATTTTTCATTCATCATCCTTATCCTCTCGATTATTGGCCTGAGTAATTTTTTTCACTTAAATATTATTTTTTCTTTACTAAACTAAATATACTAAATGATGTGTCGCTATCCTAAAAAGCAACCACAATGCATTAAAAATGTGCAACACAGTACCACTTGATTTTTATTACACTTTGAAAGGCAAACGGAGTAAATCAAGAAGAAACAAATCTAAATGCAGTGCTGAAGTGAAGTCCAGCCTTTGAAACCAGCTTTCTATTAATCACAGGGCTGACCTTTTCATTAAGGGGCACTTGTTGAAGTCATTGACACGGTTACAGCATTCATATGTGTGAACTGTACTCTGTGGTATTCATGTACTGGGGAAGGCATAGTGAAATTAGAATCTCTCCCTGTAGGGGGTAGACATTGACCGCTATTCAATGCCAACAATTGTCGGTTGAAATATTTCATGAAGAATGAGTTTTAAACTGCGTTTACTCTACCATCAGCAATGTCAAATGCAATTCTTAAAGAAATATATTTAACTAGCAGTCATTAATTAAACCTCTCATAGCAGCAACTTTATCCAAGCTAAATAATTTCTGAATATACACAAAGGAGTCATCAGGATTCTACTGTCATGGCTTTTAAGTCATCAATTTCGATGATGTCCATCTATAATAGTTAGAAAACAAAAATAAAACATTGGCCAATGGGAAATTATTTAAACAATACAATAGTGTTTTGTCTAATTTTGACTGTGTACCCCATATATGTGCATTGCCTTTTGAGTTGACAATGTCTTCTAGACTTATTTTTCAACTAAATAATGCTTAAATTTAAAAAAATCAACTCAAATGTCTATAAATAGTTATAATGTACTGACAGTTTTTATCACATTCTTTTTAATATGATCATCTTTGTGCAATATTTTATGGATTCATTTAGGAATAATAACTGAAATCTTCATTAGGGCATACATTCTATGTGTTTATTTCTTATGTGGAGCATCATATATTCGAACAGCAAACACATTCTTTTACATTGCTGACATTCCACCTGAAAGTCCACCGCAGTTAGCTTGTTAACACAATTCAGGATATATGGTAGAGTAGTAAAAAGATTCCCCATAGCCAAGTAAAAATCAGAGTAGGGGGCTCAAGGAAGAGAACTGTACTTAGATCAAATCTGAACTTCAAGTTCAAACATAGTTTAATGGTGAATCCAAAGTTGTAAATGCAAAATAAACACAATGTGAAGGCTGCTTTAAACCAAGCATGAAAGACCAAAAAGTCAAAGTTGAGATTTCCTACATCTGGTTTTAATATCTCTTCCTATGCTATTAGACAAATGACCTTTTGTTTTGTTTGTTTTAAAAATTCATTATCATTGTCATTGCTGCCACAACCTAATACTGCTTTCAGAGTTTTTTGTATCCCTTCTTTGATAAGAGATAAAGCTGTAAAACGGATTTGTTAAGCAAAAATTGCCGGCGAATTTTTCATATTAATGTATGAACAGTGATGTAACAATATAGTTATGCATAGAAGTTGGAATTCATTTTCAAGAAAAGTATGTGCTTCTTAAAGGCTTTTTTTTTCTATTTTCAAAACTGTGACAAAACACTTACCATCATCATTTTTGACAGTAATAAAGGGCATTTCACCCAGAAACAGCCAGAATACAGGATTGAATTAGCATTATTATTAGCACCACATTTCAGTTCCGAGACCTTCTGAATGAGGAGTCTCTCCAGGAGTAGTTAAGCGTTAGTGACAATGTCAGGGCATTGTGCAAAACGAAACTGGAGAAAATCCACGGGATTATGAACACAGGCTTTTTCCTAGTTCACTTTTACAGTCTTTAGAGGATTCCCTGAGAGTAAACACCCTTAATTAATTCCCAAGTAAAAGAAGGAAATATAAATTTTCCACTTACTGCATATGTTGTCCTTTGTCCACGCTTTGAAGTAAAGGGCTGTTCTGCTGTCCTTACCTAGCTCCAGGTTGCCCTCCGGATTAGGAATAAACGTGACCAGCAAGAAGCGTGTTGACTTTGTAACTGTACAAGGAGCAGCCCATCGCACTGATGCTGGAGAGCCCGTCAGGACAAAGTGCTAAACTTCAGCTGGAGAGCACAGCATCTATTGCCCTTGAGGCTCTACCATTTCACCTACACCTGGGCGGATCTATCAAGCTTCATCTCTATTAGAGCTATTTGACTCCGCGGTTTAAGAGGCAGGAGAAAAAAAAAAAAAAGAGGCTTGCCGTTGTCACACTTGTTTCCTATTAAAGAGCCTTACGGTGGATTGAGTAATTGTGTACGAAGGTAGTCTGGCTGGCAGATGTGTGCAGCCCCAGCGGAGCACTAGATTCAAGGCAGATGGGTTGTACCAGGGCGCAAACAACATTGAGAGAGAGAGAGGCGTGATTAAAACAGCAGGCCTCTGTTTTATAGTGCTGGAAGTGGGGTAGCATTAAAACTCCTGGGAGCCACAGTTCCCCCAAATCGTGTAGTTCTGTAGCATGGAAAACAATAAATTTAATAAAAAAGAAAGATGTTCAAACAACAAAAATTATGGAGATATTTATAATAATCACTTTAACTATTAATGAAGTATTAAATGACACACCCTTCCCCCAACACCCTAACCAAGCTTAATTAAAACTACTCAATCATAGGCTGTAGTGGGTTGATAGTGTTAATGTGATGAATTTGAAACACATCCTTCATTCTGCTACATAAGCCAAGGTTATCTTTTTAATCTGAATTAAATTGCTTTAAGGAGATTTACACTGTCAGGCAGATTGACATCCTGCAGTTGAGCATTTTTTTTATGTAGTTGAAGCCAATTTTTAGAAAAAATGTCCTCATGTATTTCCGTATATCACTTATCATCTCAGGCACCTTAACCCATGGAAACTTTAAGGCTTTCTATGTCTCCACTGTTTTTGTCAATAAAAAATGCATGAGTAATCAGAATGAGTATAATTAACTTAAAAAAATTGGAATCATTTGATCTGTTTTATATGTCATTGAGAGCTACTTTCCTATGTTAAATTGTGTGCAACTACTATGGTTAATAATGATGATGATAATTGGACAGTTGCTACAAGCCAGAAGTTATGTAAAGAGCTTTATACACATTATGCATTTGAGTCCTACAAGGACACTGTCAGGTCAATATTACTATCATTTTTTTTTTTTTCAGATGAGAGAAAGAGTCTCTGAAAGGTTACTTTACCCAAGGTAATGCATTTGTTATAGTTGAAAGCAGAATTTCTTTCGATCTGTCTCTAGAATCCTCATTCTTCACCAGGTGAGACAATCTTTATAAAGAATAATTTTGTCCTGAATAAAATGAGATGATTATCATAGATTTCCTACAAAAAAATTGACGTAAACTTTTATTTCTGTGGGTAGTTACAATTTACAATTAGATACTCTGACTTTGTGTGTCCAAACAGGTAGGAGAAATATAGTCCTGATAGAAGTCTCACTAACAGTGCTAAGGACCCATGATGTTAAGAATTACCTAAGAACATATATTTGAAAAATCACTTATTGGTACATTTTCTTATAATTAAAATTCTTTGAGCAAGTGTTTCTTTGATATTCCTGATTGATTTACAGGAAATCAGTAGACAAAAGTGGGATTGAAAATGAAGAATTTTCTTCTTTAAAATTTTTTGTTTTAATTATCATGTTTACATAATAGTTACATATCTTTATAGGGTACATGTGATGTTTCATACAGGCATATAATGTGAACTAATGAAATCAGGGTAATTGGGTTAATCATCACCTCAGGCATTTAACATTTCTTTTTGTTAGAAACATTCCAATTCTTTTAGTTATTTTAAAGTATATGCTAACTTGTTTATTATAATCACTTGGTTGTGCTATCAAATATTGTTCATTCTATCCAACTAACTATATTTTTGTACCCATTAACCAGCCCAACTTTATCCTCCTCTCCCTGCTACTTATCTAATCTTCTGGTAACCATCATTCTACTCTCTGCCTCCATGAAATCAATTGTTTTTAAATAATATAGCTCCCACATATGAGTGAGAATATGCAAGATTTGCCTTTGTGTGCTTGGCTTATTTCACTTAACATAATGTTCTTCAGTTTCATCCATGTTGTGCATGGCAGAATTTCATTCCTTTTGCAGCTATATAATATTTCATTGTATGTGCATACCACAATTTCCTCATTCATTCATACATTGATGGACACTTAGGTTGATTCCATATCTTGGCTATTGTGAATTGCTGCAATAAACATGGGAATGCAGATATCTTTTGAATATACTGAATTCCCATCATTTGGATATATACTGGAAGAATCAGATTGCTGGACCATATGGTAGTTCTATATTTAGTTTCTTGAGGAACCTCCATATTGTTTTCCATAGTGGTTGCACTAATTTACATTCCCACCAATAGTATACAAGAGTTCCACTTTCCCCACATCCTCTCCAGCATTCGTTATTGCCTGTCTTTTTGATAAAAGCTATATTAACTAGAGTGAGATGATAGATAACTCATTGTAGTTTTGATTTGTATTTCTCTGATGATTAGTGATGTTGAGCAATTTTTCGTACAGCCATTGGCCACTGATATGTCTTCTTTTGAGAAATGTTTATTCAGATCCTTTGCCCAGTTTTGATGTAGGCATTTATTGCTATAAACTTTCTTTTTATTACTGCTTTTACTTTATCCCATAGGTTTCAGTATATTGTGCTTTCAATTTCATTTGTTTTGAGAAACAAAACCATATTGTTTAATTTTCATTTGTTTGTATAGTTTCCAATGTTCCTCGTTATAGATTTCTAGTTTTACTTCATTGTAGTCAGAGAAAAACTTGGTATGATTTCAATTTTTTTGAATTTTTTGAGGCTTTTATTGTGGCCTAACATATGATCTATTCTTGAGAATGACCCATGAATTGAGAAGAATGTGAATTCTGCAGCTGTTGGATAAATGTTCTGTAAATATCTATTAGGTCCATTTGGTCTATAGTGCAGATTAAGTCCAACGTTTCACTGTTATTTTTCTGTCTAAACGGTATGTCCAATGCTGAAACTGGAGTTTTGCGGTCTCCAATAAATATTGTATTGGAGTCTCTCTCTTTTTCTCTGATAATATTTGCTTTATATATCTGGCTGCTTCAGTGTTGGGTGCATATATATTTAGAACTGTTATATCTTTTTGCTGAATTGACCCTTTATCACTATATAAAGACATTTTTGTGTGTGTCTTTCTACAGTTTTTGTCTTGAAATCCATTTTATATGACATAAATACAGCTACCCTGCTCTTTTTGGTTTCCATTTATATGAAGCATCTTTTTCCATCCTTTTATTTTCAGTCTATGTGTGTCTTTATAGGTGAAGTATGTTTCTTGCAGACAACATATAGTTTGCTCTTGTTTTTTCTATCCCTTCTGCCACTCTATGTCTCTTATTGAAGAGTTTAGTCCATTCACAGTGTTATTATTGATAGCTAAGGACATACTACTGCCATGCTGTTATTTGATTTCTGGTTTTTTTGTGGTCCACTCTTTATTTCTTATTTTCTTCCTGTGTTCCTTTCTTAGAAGTTATTTTCCCTAGTAATTTTAATTTCTTGCTTTTTATTTTTTTGTGTATAGGTTGTAAATTTTTTGATTTGATGTTACCATGAACCTTGAAAAAAAATTTATAATTATTTTAAACATATGACAAATCTACTAAGACACAAATGAATAAACACAAGAAAAGAGAGATCTAACAGAAATTCTACCATCTAACTGCATCCTCCTCACTTCTTTAATATTTTGTTGTTTCCATCCATATCTTTTTATGCTTCCTATCTCTCAAAAAGGTGTTATTTTTGTTAGGTTTGTCTTTTAGTCTTCCTACTCTAGGTGTAAGTGGTTTACACCCCACAGTTACAGCAATTGTATATTCTGTATTTGTGTGCTTAGTGTTATCAGTGAGTTGTCTACCTATAGGAGATTTCTTATTCTTTACTAATGTCCTTTTCTTTCAGATTGAAGTACTCGTCTTAGCATTTCTTGTAGGACAGATCTGGTGGTAATGAAATCTCTCAGCTTTTGTCTGTCTGGGAGAGTCTGTATTTCTCCTTCATGTTTAAAGGATATTTTTGCAGGATATAATACTCTAGTTTTAAGGTTTTTTTCCTTTAGCACTTTGAATACGTCATCCCGCTCTCTCCTGGCCTGTAAAATTTCCTCTGTGAAGTCTGCTGCCAGACATATTGGAGCTCCTTTATATGTTATTTGTTCTTGCTTCCCTTAGGACCTTTTTTTTGCCTGTGAACTTTGGGAGCTTGATTGTTAAATGCCTTCAGGTAGTCTTGTTTGGGTTAAATCTGCATGGTGTTCTATGACTTTTTTGTACCTGAATATTGATATCTTTCTCTAGGTTTGAAAAGTTCTCTGTTATTTCTTTAAATAAACTCTCTACACCAATCTCTCTTAAAGAGGAGGTATCCTCTTTAAGGCCAACAACACTTAGATTTGCTCTTTTGAGGCTATTTTCTAGATCTTGTAGGCATACTTCATTCTTATTTATTTTTTCTTTTGTGTATTTACAAATAGCCTGTCTTCACGCTCACTAATTCTTTCTGCTGCTTGGTCAATTCTGCTGTTG
>CAUYSK010017837.1:0-173317 GCA_963575035.1 Avahi laniger
CCACCTGGGGGGTGAACCCCAATGCAGATTGAAGCTAAGGACATAATAATTGCCCTTAGGTTACTCTAGGTCACTTTCTAAATCCCATCATGCCTGGGTGGAGAATTCCCGGATGGATACAGCGGTCCCTGCTTCCCCAGGTGCAGCGGTGCTGGGATGGGATTAAGGGTGGGGCAGCGCCACGCTGGAGTGCCCGCCCCATCCTCCTTCCCAGGTGGGGCCACTGCTCCAGACAGCACCAAAGCAGGGCGCCCTTGTCCCGAGAAGAGCCGGAGAGCCTATCTACCTAACATTTCCAGCTCTCTATTCCATCTACCTAATGGTTTGTTTAAAAGTGTTGCCAGAATGACACCGCCTGACACGCAGCTTCTGCAGGCGGAAGTCAAACGAGGTGTTCCTGAATTTTCCCTCGCACACGAGTTCTGTCTTTTCTCCCCTGATTATGTTCTCAGGTTATAAGATTTTCTTGGTTTTCTAAAGGTTATGTTGACAAGTGTCTCTTTCTCAACATTTTAATTTGCATATATATGTGTGTGTGTGAATCTGAATCCATGTCTGGGCTTCTAAAGACAGCAGTTTCCTGTCAACAATATTTAAATAAATTCAAGCAACTTCTACTCTCCCTCCATGTGACAGAAATGCATTAAAAATCTTTGTGTTACGGCGTTTTGCAATTCATATATCCAGTAGCAATAACAATTTTCCTTTGCAGGCAGAGTAAAGTTTATACTTTCTCGATCACGATTTCCAGCATTTTTCTAGGAAGGACCTTAATAATCATGTTGATAAAACAATCTCCCTCAGCTCTGCAGTCCCTGACGAAAGTCCTCTTGGGGACAGTTCGTGATCCTTGAGGAGGGATTCTTACTCCATCGAACAATGATAATTTTTGTGACATAAAATAGCATCTTTGTTTCATTGGGCTCAGAGTGCTCTGAGCAGGGAGGCACTGCTGTCTTCACTCCCCAGGTCCCCGAGCCCCGCAGGTTGACGGCTGTCACCGTCTCTCCCCGGTGCCCTGGGGTGACGACCCTGCGGGCTGGACTCCAGGGCGTCCCCCCAGGGCTCTGTCCTTGGCGGGGGGTGCACTGTCGGGGCAGCTGAGCACTTGGCTGATGTGTCCCCCCGCTTCAGTGGACCCCTCGGCTCTGTCTAGGGCGTGTGGGAATGGCTTAGGGGCAGGAGCAGGGACTGTCAGAGCAGGATAGGACAAGCGGCCGCAGGTAACCCCGCCAGGTGCACCTGGACCTGGGTGTGTGCGCCGGGGGCTGGGAATTGAGCTAACGTGACCGGTTTACTGTCTTATCCCAAATACGTATATTTCAAGACTTGCTGTATTATTCCAAGACTTTTGTAGATGGGACGTCCCTTTATGATCTTATATGACGCGCTAACAGTTTCCCATTCGTGACTTTAGGCACCACACGGGACCTCACTTTCCTTTCCAGCGTGCGGTTACTCCCTGTGGGGGGGAATATCCAGGGCCTCGTGGGAAACAGGCCTGTCATTGCAGAATGGGGGAGGTGAAACCGTGAAGCAGGAAGAAGATGAGCTGACCGGAGAGCGAGGAGGGCAGAGGTGCTGTGTGCGGGGTGGGGTCACCCCAGAAGGGGCTGGGCTCATTCCCAGCCAAGGATTTTCAGGGGGGCTGGAAAGAAGGCTTCCTCCCCCCAGTATGGGGAAAACATGTTTTCTGATTCAAAAGGCAGAGCCTAGCCGAGCTCATGCGTTATTCACGAGCCTATTTATAGCACAGAATCCTTTTTGCAAAATGACACTCCCCAGGCTGCCGGCTGAATTACATTTAAGACAAGTGCCCCGGCCTGCTGGAAATCCTGCTGATGTTTCAGCACGTACATGACGTGTTTCGGAGACCTAGGGTGTATATTTTTCTCTCCAATCTGCACATTGTCATCAAGATGTTAACCTGCCACTGTGGAATGAGTCCAAGGTCACGCAAGGCCCAAGAACGCGCTGTCCGCCCAGCACCTGGTCCAGCCGCACAGGTGAGCGGCCGGTCGCGCCTGCAGCAAGCGGTCACTAGGTGTCGCCGTCTTCCTCGGAATGGAAGCCGCGCTCCCTCCTGCACCCTTGGAATGGACTAGAATGAAATTTTCTAGGTTTCAAGGAAACCATCCTCTCTGATAATAATGAGATGGTAATTAGTAGGGGAAATGGCATAAAATTAGTTCACTGTTTAGAGAAACCATGATTCTCAACCGCAGAAAAATGTCTTCTTTAAAGCTCATTCGGGGAGCCGGGTGTAGCGCTGCCTTGCCTGGCGGCCGTGCTGGAGGCCACTCCCCTGTCCCCTGGCCAGCTTCCTCCTGCGTCCTCTGGGGGCAGGTCCAGGGTCACCCTCCCATGCAGCCCCCGTGGACTCCTGCGGGAGGCCTGGGGAAGATCCCACGTGAAATAGAATAAAAGCAGCACGGTCTGGGAGACTGGAGGGTCCACAGGTGAGTCGGGGCCCCGCAGGTGCGGGCAGGTGCGGGCAGGTGCGGGCGGCCTCAGCCGCTTCTCACACAAGCTGTCCCTATTTTACCGTCGAGAAAATGGAGGCTTAGAGCGATTTTGCAAATTTTTCAAAGCCAAGCTCAAAGTCAAAATGGGTTTCAGAATTTAGGTCTGTTTGGTTCCGAGGCTCAGGTGTTTCCGTCCATGCTGGCCCCTCCAGCGGGCAACTGGACTGTCAAGGATAGGATTTTTTTTTTTTAGGAAAACCCAAAAAACAGGAGGTAGGTGTTTAGACGATTTAGAGCTCACTTTACAACCCTGCTCCGTGGCCGAGGAGGGGAGATTCCACACAGAGGGCAGAAGGAGACCGCTTAGGCTTCGCCACGTGGGAGGTTTCCGAACCCATCGGGATAGGATGAAAATGAGTCTGGGACAGTCGCCAGTGTAGCCCGGCAGGCGTCCCCCGCCGGGAGTCAAAACAGAGGGAGGCCGGGCTTCCTGCGCCGTCCCGGCTCTGCCTTGCGGGAGCCCTGCTGCCGTTTCCTGCGCAGACCCCGCCGTCCCGACACCGTGTGCTCCTGTCCAGCGATGACACTGAACGCCGGCCAGAGCCAGGACAAGCCTCGTGGTCACTGGCGACGATTCTCGGACCAGGCTGTTTCCATCTCGCTCACCCAGGTTTGCAGAACTGCCACCAACGGCCGCAGGGGCGGTTTGCTGCGGAACTGGGTACTGGGAACCGCGACAAAGAGCTGCCCCCTGCCTTTCACGCCGCGGGCCTCGGTGACCGCACGGCAGGGGACGGCTGTCTGCCATGTTTTTCTGCAACGTGGCCCTCGCTCCAGGGGCCCCACTTCTAGGGACCACAGCCCAGCCTCGGCAGAGGAGGTGGCACTGTGTGTTTAATCGAGCACTAAATTGGTGACATACAGTTGTGATTGGGAGCGAATATCCGTGTTACGGTGACAATGACAGTATGTCCTGTCAGGCTGCCTGGGTGCTTCTGGGAGCAGCCAGGTCTCCGTGAAGGTCCCATTCACTCTGGGACCCGCACAGCACACAGTCGGGCACGTTCGGGCTGCGCTGCTGAGCGAGCGCTGGGCTCTGTCCTTGCGTCCGCCTCCTGCCAGTCCGCAAGGCGTCGGCGTGGAAGGAAGACAGTCCACGTGCTGCACACGCGGCCACTAACGCCAGGGTCTGCGTGTGAGATGTGGCCCTCAGGCAACACATGTAAACACATTCACATGCACACACGTACACACACGTGCACACACGAATGCACACACATGCACATGCACGCACACACATGCACATACACACATGCATGTTCACACATGGACATACATGCACAAGCACACACAAATGCGCATGTGCACACACACAAGTTTGTGTGACAACAGGTAGGCTTACCTGGAACAGCTCTGCTCTGTGAGCCGCATCTGGCTGCGTCAGGAGAAGGGAATGAGACAACACACCGGCCCTCCTGGAAGAGAAGAGGAAGGGAAGAGTCGGGCGTGGAGGAGCGTCGTGGCCAGAGAGAGCCAGGCGGTCACTCTAGCGAGGACCCGCTCCTCCGCCTGGCTGCTCTCTGCGCTCCGCAGGGCTGTCACCCCCCCACACCGGCGCCTGAGAAACCACGGAGGCTCAGTGTGAAGAATTCTCGAAGTGTGTGTGTGTGTCTGTGTGTGTGTGTGTGTGTCTGTGTGTGTGTGTGTCTGTGTGTGTGTGTCTGTGTGTCTGTGTGTGTGTCTGTGTGTGTGTGTGTCTGTGTGTGTGTGTGTCTGTGTGTGTGTCTGTGTGTGTGCACGTTGTGGACGAGATGGAGGCCAGGGAGGGAGGTTGCCGTGGATGACACCTGGAGGACTCGTCCACACGCGTGGGGGATCCTTCCCTTCCGTGCCCGGAATCTCATTCTCTGAGCCCAGAGCTGACTTCCCAGCTGTGTCAGCCTTCCCGGGGCAGCAAGGACTCCGGGAGGGATTCTGGGTTCCCAGTGGGTCGGGTTAGGCTGGTTTGGAGGAAGCGTGTCCAGGTACCGACCCAGGTGGCCTCCTCCAGGTCTCGGGGCGGGTCTCCTGCAGGCAGAGGGGCAGCTGTCTCCTGGAAACCTCAGTCAGTAAGTCCCTTCACCCAGCCCATACCGGGGCTTCATTCCTCAGCACCAACCTCTCACGCTATGGGGGTGAGTGACTAGGGAGAGCTGCACCCCAGAGAGCTGCGTTTGCTACGACGTTTGTGCAGACGTTTGTGCAGTCGTGCTGGAAACACAGGTTGAGGAATTCCGTGACCTCCCAGGGATTTCTGCCCCCACCTGCCGTGCTGCTAAACGAATCACTGAAAGCGCAAATTATTTCATCCCTGGGTGGCTCCCAAGTCTCAAGAAGCTGAAAAAATACCCAGAATGCCTACAGGTTCCAGTGATCCCTGAGGGCACTGTTGTCTTTTAGAGTTCATAAACTAAGAGGGAAATGTGCGAAAATGAAAGTTGGAGAAATTAGATTATTTCCTAAGACGATAGAGCACAGCTGTGCCTGTCAGTAATATTTTGGATGCAAACAGAAAATGCGCATCCCAGATACAGATGTTTCTGTCTGCTCAATACCAAACATCTCGACACTCAGACTTTCAAAACTCTAGCTTCAATGCCTCACTTTCCCCCAGGATGCCCCTGTGATGGGACCCGGCTCCCAGCCCGTCCCCAAACACGCCCCAGATCTGCTGCCAGTCGGGGCCTCATACCATAAACCTTTATCTCACGCCAGGGAAACCCACCCCCTTGTGTGGGTGAAACGTGGGGCTCCTTGTTGTTGGCCGTGGAATCCCTCACCTTGCTCACGCGAGACAGTTTTCAGAGCAGGATAAGCTCTGGTCTTTGTCAATCTGTGCTGTCCTTTCTCACAGAGAAAGACGTTCAAGTGAGAAGGTAGCTTGAAGCCCCCCAGGCTGTGAGTTTGCGACGTCCCCATTCAGGGAGCGAGGGGGTCCCAGCACAGGAAGGGGTGTTCCTGGGAGATCATCCAACCCTCTAGGACGCAGGCTCCTGGTTCCTACGCCTGGGGTCTGGTGTTCTCAGGGAGGTCGCAGAAACTGCCGTAAGGATTTAACACAAGCCTTTTCAAACACCAAGTATGGACACAGCTCCTGAGTTTAATGAGGACTCACGTTCGCACACACTTGTTGTTACTTCCTTTCATGTCCCTAACCACAGCTGTGCCCTGTCTTTGCTCTGGCTGGGTTGTCACCTGTGGGCACTTCAGGCCAGTGAGGTGATGACCGGCTTCCTCCTCCTCTTCAGCTGGTCTTACTTAGTGATTACCGGGGATCTCGCCGTTGCTGCAGGGCACCAGTTCTTTATTTATTTCAGCAAATTTTCTTAATCTGCAATGAGGTCAGTAACGTGTCCTCAACTTTCATGATAAATAAAATCTGTCACCGAAAGAATCCTGACGAAGCGTCTGCGGTCTCTGATGTCCCAGACTAGAAATTTTTCCGCCTTTTTGTCTTGTGTGTTGTGATGCTCGGACCCGGGTCATTCCAGCCACTTAGCTTTGCAGAGCTTTTGCACTAGTGGACCTAATTCTCCTACGTTCTTCCTTCAACAGGATGGACTTTTAGCCTCAGAAGCGTTGGGTGCTGCAGAGCCAACCTCTGACGTTCCAAGAGGTGGCAAGTGTCCACGCGGCCGGTTGTGATAGGTGCTGGAAATCTGTGTGCAAATGTGTTCTCCTCCTTGTGTGGGGCTGAACAGCCCCACTGGTTGGTTCTGTTCTTTGAACCAAAACATTCAGTCTTTAAGAGCTGCTGTGTGTGCACAGATGACCTCCTCCATATAGCAGCCCCCTGGGCGGTGGGATCGTGCCCCTCTCTCCCCGACAAAGGTCAACCAGGGATTCTACAGCTCAGTGGTTGCAGTAGGGAGCCCCCCACCCCATCACTGCATGATGGGAAAGCCAGGGAGAAGCAGCCCAGCCCCCCAAGCCAGGGAGCCCCGAGTCGTGAGGGGAAGTGGGGTTTAATCATCAAAAGGCATCGGTGAGGATGTGTCAGGCAGATGTGTCAGAACCACCAATTGTACAGTGGTTCCAAGGCAGTGGTCAAAGCCATGGGCAAGCCAAGGGTTAAGCATGTCACAGCATAAGAGGTCGCCGGGGGCCCGCGGCCACTCGCGGCTGAGTGTGATCCACCCGCCTGGCTTCGAGGAGTGCAGCAGGAGGGTGGGTGTGAGAGGGCAGGTAAGGCCTGCAGGAGTCTGGGTTCCTCGGGAGGGCCTGGGGACACACGAGCCCATACAGTGCAGTCAGGGCCAACCGCCTCCTTTGAGTCTGCCGGGCCGTCTGGTCCCCACATGCAGGGATCGCCCAGCAGTGCACAGGTGAGTCCAGGGCTACTGCATAGGGTGCTCCAACCTGGCAAACGAGTCCTGGCTCCCTGGGAAGTGCGTAATGACAGAACACTGGCCGCAGGAGGACAGTGTCCAGGTGTCCTACCAGTCCTGGGCCCTGACAGCCCCTTAGCACACAGAGTGCGGACGAAGGGCACCACAGTCACTCGGGCCAGTTGGCTTCTTATATTCTTGCAGCTAAATCATTATCCAGCTAACGTTTGCCAATATGTCCACCTCAGGTGACTGGCGTCCAACAGTCCCGAGCTCGCAGAGGCCGCAATCTGTGTCGGAAGTTTTGATTTTGATGTGCATTCATTAATAAACTACTTGCTCCCCTGAACGCTAGTGCCAAGAGCTACCGTTTCCCTGGACTTCTGTTTTCCTTCTGTTATGTTATTTCCTTCTGTTTTCCTTCTGACATCCGATGAAGAAATTAAAAGAAAGATTTTGTGAAAGAGTTGGGAATATGCAGCCCCTTGCTTTACAAACAATAAACCAAGTTGTTGAACGTTCTGGCCCCAGGTCTGCGGGGAGGGAGGCGAAGCATCTTCCTGCCCCACGGGAGTCTTCACGCGCAGGGAGAGGGTTCGTGTGTGGAACCCTGATGCACAGTAGGAGAGACCGCACGGTACGGTAAGGTACACGGAGTGCGATGTGGATGGATAATAGCTTCGTTATTTTTAATGAATACACTAATTTAACAACTATACGAAGGTCTCCGGCTTAGTCTGCTGAGTCTCGAGTCACAGAGAACACGTGTGCTTTGTGAGCAGTTGCGGGAATGTTCTTACATGCTTCTCTAACTCGCTTAATCTCTGTTTAACCTTTCTGATGTAAAAGGGATTTTATTGTTCAGTAAATCCGATAAATAATCCATCCTGCAGCCTGGATGAGGAACAGAAGCTGGCCATCTCTTTGTCCCCCCATCACAGACCGAGGGGGAGAGGCACGTCCGGGGGTCTCGCTGGCTGGGGAGTTTCAGGGCAGAACGAAATGTCTCCTCACGCCTGATGTGGTTTTTCGGATGAAGGGCAAGGGCTAATTTCTGAACTTCAAGCAAAAGAGGCAGAGATTTACTGAGGACAGTGGTAGCTGCCACGCGGCTCACTGGCCTCCGCTGGGGGAGAGACGGGGGCCCAGGAGATCCCCGCAGATGCCAGCTGTCTCGAGACATGCCTGGCCTGCGTTCCAGTGGCCCACGTTCACCCTGCGTGGCCCGAAACAGTCTGTCCCTACCCTGAGCCTTTCCTGGGTGTCCACTGAGCCACGACGGCCTCAACAAATGTCCATTCCTGTCGTCTTCTTCCCTGTTTCCTGTCCCCTCCCTGCATGAACCGGACATTCCCGGTCCACTCGAGCTCAGAGCAGACGCCCGCGTCAGGGGTCCTGGCGCCTCCCTGCCGGTGAACAGACCTCCGCAGCTGCGGCTGGTTGCGTCTGTGGCCACCCTCAGGTCAGCGTTGCCACTTCGAGGAATGTTTTCAAATCGTGGGTCCTGACCCACTGGGCTCCTGAGATCAGTTCAGTGGGCCTGTGCTAGCACTGAGGAAGAGGAAGGAAGGAAGTGTCACAGAGTAGAAAGCATCCAAGTGCAATGCAAATACAGAAGCCTCTTCTCAGGTTCTCCTGTGCGTGCATGGGCTGACTCGTGACGCAAACTCTGGTGAAAAGGGTTTGACCGCCACTGACGCAATGTTAGTATACTCCGAGCAACACGTACGTGGGCTCCCACATCTGGATTCTTCTTTCCTAAAAATAAGAGGGAATTGAATCACAGTTCTTTTTATTTTATCTGTATAAATGTAAGAGATGCAGTGCAGCTTTGTTACATGGATGCATCCCCAGCGGTGAGGTGTGGGCGCTGACTGCAGCCCTCCCCTGAGTAGCGCACACTGTACCTATCAAGGAATTTCTCGTCCTCCGCCCCCCCACCCGCACACGCTTCCGAGTCTCCGGTGTCTGTTAGCCCACGTCTCGCAGGTGGTGTTTGACTCTCTGTTTCCGAGTTATTTTGCTTAGGATAATGGCGCACAGAAAGGACCCGCTGCCAGTCCTGTTCAGAAAGGAGCGGGGTGCGCATCTGGGGCCTGCAGCCCTGAGGTCTCTGTCCACAGTCCCTGCACTCGGGTCAGCTCTTCATTGTCGTATCCCATTTTCACAGCCTCTTTAGATGGGGACATTCCTCCTCTCGCCCTTGTTTTCCCCGGCCAAGGCCTCTCATGCAGGACGGAGCCAAGGTCACCTCGAATCTCGTGGTCCTGGCCAGATGGTTCCCGAGGTCCCGTTTGGCATGTTTTGATCCGGCTCCAAACTGGAGAGCATTCTGGTGGTTTTCTCCGAGAGAGAGATTTCAACACTGCGGGTGCGTTTCAGGCAACCTGGGGAAGCGATCTGTTTCTCTTTGCCTACTTTCTCGTCCAAACCTAAACCACGGGATGGGGAGACGCAGGTCTCTCTCGCAAAGACCGGCAGGGAAGCGTGAAGCCCTCGGAGAGGCAGAACCCTGAATTCAGAAGTGCCATTCTCTTTCCAACCAAGGACAGAAAAACTCTCAGTGCGCATTTGAAAAGGTTAAATCCCATCCAGCCAGGACAGTATCTGTTGAACGACACCAAGTGAAAGATGATTTGGCCGAGGGAACGGGGAGAGACCTTTCATTTGATCTGATTTTACACTAACATTTCTGCACACAGGGAGGGTGAGACGGCTCCAGAACTTATCGGAGCCATCACTAGACGTCGGCTCAGGGGACGGTCCATCTTCGCTCCAAATGTCATTTCTTAGACGCTGCCTTCAGAGCCCGCGGTGATAACTCAAGTGCGCTCCGTATCAGATGCGTTCAGTTCGCGGATACGATACCTGGAGACCGGCTTAGGTGGAGATTGTGACGGCTCAAACAAAAGTCTGCAAATAGAAAGATGTGTATCGGAGTGCTCTTCAGTGGAGAGGTTATGGAGAGGTTTTTTTTTTTTTTTTAATAATAATTATCTAAAGAGATAACAGCCCCTGGAAGGAGCTGTCTCTCTTGCATACTTTCTTTTTGCACTGGCTGGATAGAAAGGCGCAGGAACACGGTCCAGCTCTGGGCAGCTGATCTTCAGCAAGTGGGGAACTCCTGTGTGTGTGTGGTTTTGTTTGTTTGCTTGTTTGAGACAAAGTCTCATTCTGTCACCAGGCTGGAGTGCGGTGACGGTGACGTGATTACAGCTCACTGCAGCCTCGAATCCCTGGGCTCAGGTGATCCTCCAGCTCTGCCTCCCAAATAGCTGGAGCTATAGATGCATACAACTATGCTTGGCTAATTTTTCTATTTTTTGTAGAGATGGGGTCTTGCTGTGTTGCCCAGTCTGCTCTTGTGTGTTTTAAGGGCTGAGATGAAACAGACACCTCCTCAAATAAACCAGAACGCACCTAATCAGGATGGTGGATTAGCTCACCTCCCGCTTGCTGGCCGCATCTCATGTTTAGAAACGAGAGTCGAATCTCAAGGAAAATGGTCACATTATGGGCTGGTCTAAGAAACCGTGTTGGTGAGGAACGTTCACCTTGCCCCTCCGCCCTCGGTGCTGGCGTCTTGTACACGAATGTCATGTGATTCTAAACCCGCACGGACTGTCCAGCCTGACCAGCCAGAGAAAAGCTGTGTCCCGAAGGAAACACACACGCCGAGAGAGACCCTGTGGGGGGTGACGAGTGCTGGCCGGCCCAGAGGAAGAGAAGAACCGACCAACACCAACCGGCCCGTTCTCACAGCCGGCCCGACCACCACGCACGGGCGACCCAGGACCTGCCAGGGGACGGACTTTCATGGAAAGCAAACCCTCGCTTTGTTCCGTGTCCCCTTCCTGGACACGGTCCCGCCTCGCTCCCTGTGAGTGCGGGTGTGTGCTCACGTGCACTGCCCCGTCCTCGTGTTCCGGAAGCTACTCCTGGCAGGAGAAGAGCCTCCCTGAAGCACTCAGAGCCCGTCAGAGAAACGACGGCTGGCAGCGACAGAGGGTGGTCTGTGGCCTCGGCGGGCAGGCGGTTGCCTCCGTGACTCTGGCAGGATGGGCGACCCGGCCCACCAGGGCCACCTGCCCAGCGGGGAGGAGGCACCTTCCAGTCCAGAGTCTCAGGAAGTCAACACCAAGATGCGTCCGGGGGAGCTCAGTTTTCACGCGTCTCTCCAGCAGAGTCAGGCTATTAGCATGCTGTGGGCTCCCTGCGGTGACCCCGGCCCTGTACCGAATCCCCCAACTCCTCACTTGCCAAGTCTCTGTTTCTGTTTGTTTTTCAGATCTGTTCCTCCAAAACATGGAAGCTATTAGGTCCCGTGGCTCTTCATTTTGTTGCCTTCCAGGGAGCTGAGCTTCACTTCTGCCTTCCTTTTGCCGTTTGCCAATCTTTTTTTTTTCCTGTTTTGCAACTTGCGGCAGCAGCGCATGGCCTGGAAGTGCCTGGCGGGGTGGAGGCACCACCTCCCCTGACCCGCCCGTCTAATCGCTTCCTCTGACAGCTCAGATTTTCACGAACAACCACCCGGGCCTCCGGCGGGGCCCCGACACGGTGTTCTTTCTGGGGAATCCCAGAACAACAGGATGCTGTCCTGGCCTTTCTCAGAACCTTTTCTCTGTCTGAAATTTCAGCCCTTCTTCCCCTACAGAGCTTTTCCCGACAGAACCAACCCAGACAATCCTGTTCTCCGCAGTGAGGCAAAGTCAGCTCTCCAGACACGCAAGGTAAATTAAAATGGACCTCAATTAAATTAATGACACATAGCAGGTTTCTCGCAGGCTGGCTTCCTATTGGCAGCTCTTCCTCGACACATAAAGGACGCTTCTACCTGCCAGCAACCACCTGCAGCCTGTCTGCCCTGTGGCTGGTGACACCGCCTCGCAGGCAGCGTCATTAGCATCTGTCTGTGGTCACACATGCGGTCCTGAGAGCCTCAGCAAGCCACGGCCAGCGACCTACGGAGCACACACTGCAGTCCCTCCTCCCGCCGAGGGGGAAGGTGAGCCTCAGCCTAGGTCAGGACCCGCACAGCCCGGGCTACACCTATTTTCTAGAAGTGTGAGGGATTCGGGGGCACAGCTGGGAGCTCCTTGAGCTGCCCGAGAATGCCCGAAAGATACTAAGAAAGGTTGACCTTTTGGATTAAGGGGTTACTGGCATCTAGGATTTGTCATTTTTAAAGTTTTAAAAATCACGATAAACTACTTGCTATAGATGTTAAAAATCAAACATCATAGAATTAAAAGTGAAAAGTAATAAGTTCCACATCCTTAATTTCCTGTGTTTTTTGACCTGATATAACCATTGCAAATATTCATTCATTCCTTCAGCAGTGATTAAGGAATTCCCGCCATGAGAGCCGCTGCAGATATTGGGACTCAGCGGACAAGCAGATCCTCTGAGACTCACACCCCAGGGATGGTGGCGAGTGTGGCCACCGGAGATGAACCGTGGGTGCGGCGCTGGGCTGGGTAGCGGGCGACGGGTCAGGCGTGCACAGCCGCAGGTGAGGTGGGCCACAGGGCCTCTCTCATGAGCTGACTTCGGACAGGGTATCCCCACAGCAACACTCTGCATTCTGCACGTACACATTTGTTCATAATATTTTTAACACATCTTACCACAAACGCAATCACACACACATTTTTGAAACTAACTTTCCGTCCTTAAAAATATGTATCAAGATTCCACAAAAAAATTAAATGTAAAATTACCATATGATACAGCGACTCCACTTCTGAATATGTATACCCAGAAGAATTTAAAGCAAGATGTCAGAGAAGTGTTTACACGTGAATATGCACGGAAGCGTTGTTCACAGTAGCCAACAGTTGGAGCCACCCCCTGCAATAGCACTATCAGGCATCTCCCCAAAGGAACAAAAGTCATTCTACGATAAAGACATCTGCACCCGAATGTTCATGGCAGCACAGTTCACTATTGCAAGGATGTGGAAACAACCCAAGTGCCCGTCAATCCATGAGTGGATTAATAAAATATGGTATATGTATACAATGGAATACTATCCAATTATAAGAAACGACGGTGATCTAGCACCTTTTATATTTTCCTGTATAGAACTTGAGCCCATCCTCCGAAGTGAGATATCACAAGAACGGAAGAATAGGCACCACGTGTCTCACCATCAAACTGGCACTGACTGATCAACACTATGGTGCTCACACGGTAGTAATGTTCTTCAGCGATTGCGGGGCTGGGGTGAGTGTTGTAGGGGGGAAGGACACGCCTCGAATCATGGTTTGGGTGTGGCAAAGTCATAACATGTAACCAAAGTGTTTGTACGCCCATAATATCCTGAAATAATAATAATAAAGAGATGAACAGATAAGCTAAACGTGGTCCATCCGTAGAGTGCAATGTTACTCAGCTTCAGCGAGGAAGGACGTTCTGGCACTTTCTACAACACGGGTGGACCTTTAGGGCATTGTGTTAATGAAATAAGTCAGGCACAAAAAGACAATTACTGCATAATTTCAGTGAGACGAAGTACTTGCAGTTGTCAAAATCACAGAGACAGAAAGCGGATCAGGACTCACTAGTCACTAGGGGCTGGGGTACAGAGTTTGGGAAGACGAGGAGAGTTCTGCATGTTCCACCTCGTGGAAGAACAGTACGAACTGTGCACGTAAAACGGTTAAGTTGGTGAATTTCACGTTGTCTCTACTTTACCGCAGCAACAGCTTCATGGGAAACACCTCCGAACTTGCTGGCCGCCTCACCGCCTGGACCTTCGTGGCGCGCACGGCCATGTATTGATCTCCTCGCTCATTATCGGTGAACGTTCTGCGGGGCAGATACTTCATTCTCTGCCGGTATCACAGAAATAGGGGTCGATGGGCTCACTGGGTAGTTTTCCCGAGCTGTGATGTTGTGATCGTGCGACCAAACTCACAACGTGGAAAATGGAGCATTTTATGAAGTTCATACATTTTCAAAATGACTCCCACAACGGTGCTTTTGTTTTGTGTTAGGACTGGAATGATGGCTCCTCTCGATTCCAGAAAACTTCAGTATTACCTTAAGCGAAGAGCAAAGGCTCACATGTCACAGCCACTGACGGGGCCCTTCACATTCCGCGAGGGGCAGATGCCGGCTCCTTTCCGGGAAGGGAGGCGTGATCTATTGGAGACTCTTACCCCGCATCCCTGCATCACGGCGGTTTGCAGATCAGCAGTCTGGCTTCTGCAGCAGGGTTAAAGCGTAACGTCTCCCAGTGAGCTTGCGAATACGAACATGCCTTCGCTTTCTGTACGTAAAACGCCCTTTTCGGTGGATAAAGCCATTGACATTTTTATGGGATTGTTTTTGGAAAAGACTAACATGTAATTTTAAATTCAACATATGGCAGTGGTCAGACTGTGTCCCTACTGTGTAAAACGCTGGACTAATAACCTACTGCATTCTCTTGGCCAGGACACAGAGAAGGACTTGATTAATTTCACCAGTTTCCCTTAATCTCCTTCCTTGGCTCCCATCCTAGTCTGCAAAAATTGATAAATCTTACAGGCTCCGAAGAATATTACAGTCCCTAATAGTCTTAGGACATTAGAAAGAAGCCAGGCTCCGTGGCGCAAAATACATCCCACAGATGAAATCACATAAATAACTTAGTTTTCACAATTTAATTTTTATAGGTTTTTTTTTGTTGTTGTTATTGCTGATGTTTATGGGCTATAATAAGGGCTGTTGATGTACCCCATGGTAAATAAAGGGGAATGTTTTGACATCAAAAGTTTCAGTGTTGTTACTACCTTTCACCATTGGCGGTGTTCGACTATCCGGTTTCAGCCTAAGGTCGTGCTATGTTCATAAATAACACCATCAGAGAGGCGAGTCTTTTTTTTTGAGACAGAGTCTTGCTCTGTCACCCTGGGTAGAGTGCCGTGGCGTCAGCCTAGCTCACAGCAACCTGAAACTCCTGGGCTCAAGTGATCCTCCTGCCTCAGCCTCCCCAGTAGCTGGGACTACAGGTGTGTACCACCATGCCTAGCTAATTTTTTCTATATATTTTTAGTTGTCCAGGTAATTTCTTTCTATTTTTTTAGTAGAGATGGGGTCTTGCTCTTGCTCAGGCTGGTCTCAAACTCCAGAGCTCAAACGATCCTCCCACCTCGGCCTCCCAGAGTGCTGGGATTACCACACCTGGCCCCTCTGGATCTTAAGAACAGTGACAGAGTCATTAAGTCCCTCCTCATGCCAGGGAGCCTGCTCAGGGCTACAGTGGATTTTAAGCAGTTACGGCACGAGCCTTTATTCTCAGGGGTTCAGTCCTTCATGAACGAACACATGAGCACTCAAATGGCAAAATATAAAAACTTCCGGATAACGCGGGAGCTGATGCAAGGTGGTACATGTCTGACAGAGGCACACAGAAAATCCGTTTGACACTACAGATGCAGAAATTGGGCCAGGATTTCGCTTTAGAATAACTTTCAATCGGTCCAAATAAAAATATCTGTGGTGAGCAAGGCATGGGAGAGCACATGCCCTGTGCTGGGCACAGCCGTGAGCACGTGGCCCATCTGGTTCTCACAACACACGTGTAAAGTACTGTTAGTGCCCCATCTCACAGACGGGGACACCGAGGCCTGGGGAGGTCTCGTAGCTGCCGCACGCCGCATGGAGCATAGCAAACGTGGGGTGGCGCTTGTGCGGCGGGAGGGGCACTCGCGCTGCTCGGTGGCAGGGCTCTGAGCCTCATCCCAGGGTGTCAGCACGGCGCCTGTCCCCTGGCTCCCTCAGCGCACCTGCCCCTCTGTCCCGTTGGCTCCTGCTCGGAGTGTGAGTTCTCGCCCGGGAGGGTCCGGGACGGCCAGGCAGCTCTCTCGGGACTGCACTCAAAAGGGTGATGCTCTTGTTCCAAGACAGCCAGAAGTGTTTTTACAGCAACACCAGGGCCATCTAATTTTGACGTCATTAAATCAATAAAACTCCAGAGGCCGGCCAGTGACCATCTAACTAAACTCTACAGAATGCAGTGCAACTATGTAACAAGGTGGCCGACTTTCAGGCAGATTAGTCTCTGATATACATCAGCCAGTTAATCACTTGTCTACCACGTTGTGTAGACAGGGATTAAACGTTTCCTCTCACGCAATCCTAAGTATACTCTAGCCTCAGGTCAGAGTCCTTTTCCGGGGGCAGAGGTCAGCAAAGATTATTGATGAAGTTAGAATTGCCACCTGCCCAGATATGACCTGGGCAGGCTGGATTTGGAGGTGTCTGCTTGTTCAGGACACGTCAAGTCAGCCTGACAACTGCGTATTAAGAACTTACGGCTGGGTCATTCCTCTCCTCTGGAGAGCACTTTGGTAGTTTTCGATATAATGAAGGTGCACACTTTACCACCCCAAAGTTGCACCTGTAGGTATGTCCTCCAGAGACTCCCACGCAGGTGCACGATGAGATGCACATGAGAATAGTCCCTGCAGCTTTGCTTGTCATAGAGACATGCTGGAAATACATGTTTAGGCGCAGAATGAATACTTACATTTTGGTGCATTTATATAACGACATTTTTTTCAGTCGTTAAAATGAATGAATTAGAGCTCAGTGTATCAATGTGGATAAATCACAAAAAAATGTTGAATGAAAAATATGAGATACAAAATGACACTTATAGTATTCTGCCAACTACATAAAGCTTAATTTACTATTCATGGGTATATACTTTCACATACGCTGCAAACATCAAGGCATTATTGGTGCTAATTATATACCAAATCCTTGATGACAGTGATCTTTCAGGAAGGATGAAATAGAAGGAATTGGGGAGGTGTATACGGGAGCTTTGAACTGTAACTATACTGATTTATTCCTTTAAAATACCAAGAACTGAAGCAATGATGCAGGTTATTGTTTTTAATGATACTAGATGATGTGTCTTTATTGTGTAGTTTTCTGTATTTGCTGTGATGCTTGGAATGCTTCTTCATAAAGAAAGAGCTTCGTGTAAGCTGAGCTTTGGGGCACTCAGCACAGCGACACCAATGCCTGCAAGCCAGACGCAGGCGGCAAGGAGGGGAAAAAGCACCTTTAAGATGTCCTTGTACCTGGTCCCTCCAGCAGCAGACAGAACAAAGTCTTAACACGAATCTTGCCTTTGATACGAGCAGACTTTATATGACAGCCTTTCTCGTGAGCAAAATTTACTCCCAAAATAACTCCCTTTCCTGAAGTTTTCTATCAATGTGACATTCGCAGGACTAGCATTTCAAAGCAACTTGTGTGGAATCGAGGACGAATGCAGAAGGGTAGCAGACTTGGAGAGAATTCCTTCCTGGGGGGTGCCTGGTTGCAAACCTTTTGATTTTATTACTCATTTAGAATGACTTTGGCTGGTGACATTATAGGGGAAGGAAAAGACACACAGGTGGCTCTGAGCACCTGCCGGGCTTTTGATGGATGGAAACCTTGGCGGGAGCGCGCCTCGGTCCACGGCAGGTCGCTACGGCAGGTCGGCTGATGGCACCTGCTCCGCGGTTTCCCGCTCGGGTGTTCTCCCTAGCTGTTCGGAAACGGCCTGACATGCCACTTGTCACACGCGCTCCACATGTAGATGAATCTGGCAAAAGTCAGAGGAACAGTCAGGAGCCAAACAAATGGGAGTAGCTCAAGCCGCAGATCATAAGCTCCCGGTGGGCGAGGACTGAGCCTTCACCTGTTCTCCAAAATGCTCCTCGCAGCTCCATAAACACGCTCAGATGCTGATTAGCGCAACTCTGAGTATGCACTTAGCCCCCGCGGGGACAGCGTGGCTCAGGATATGTCAAAGTTACTCTCCTTGAGTTCGCTGACCCTGTCTGGAGCGTGTAGATACGTGTCCTGTGCAGCAGTCCCAGTACAGAGGATGCCGTGTTGCTACTATGGTATTGTTGGAGATCTGTCCTCCAAAGCAAGGGGAGGCCATGAGTTTGAGAAGAGGTGGCTGCACACGGAGGTCTGAAATGATGTTAAGAGTTTCTGTTTATTTGCCTTTTTAATAACTATTTTATTTAGTGACGTTTGTAGCAAACACCTCTGGTTCCCACGTCACAGCTCATCAGTCCACATTTTTTTTTTTTTTGAGACAGTGTCATTTTGTTGCCTGGGCTGCAGTGCAGTGGCATGATCATAGGTCTCTGTAACCTCCAACTCCTGGGCTCAAGTGATCCTCCTGCCTCAGCCTCCCGAGTAGCCGAGACTACAGGTGTGTGTTACCACGCCCGGCTAATATTTTCCATTTTTAGTACAGACGGGGTCTCGCTCTTGCTCAGGCTGGTCTCGAGCTCCTGACCTCGAGTGATCCTCCTACCCCAGCCTCCCACAGTGCTGGGATTACCGTGCACAGCCCCACATACGACTTGGCTAAGGTGTGGTTCACAGTTCCAGGTGAGTGCAGCAGTCATGAAGCATCCCACCTCAGATATGTGCTGTGTATTGTTCCTTTCTGCTTCCTGTTCTTAATACTTGGATCTCTTCGGCGACGTACGTGCATTTATTCAGCAAACATTTATCGAATGCGTACTAAGCACCAGGCACACTGCTAGACTGGCAAGAAGGTGACAATTTACTAACGGGGAGGTCCTTGGCATTGGTTTTGGGGAGAGCGGTTGCATGCTATGGTCGAGACGTTTGCTGTGTCCTGTGCCTGACTAAAGGTACCCCATTCCCCTCAGGGAGCCACAGCCATCGTCCTAAAATTAAGATTTGCTCTTGTCAATCCATTTCCTAAAACATTCCGGTGGGTTCCCTTTGCTTTTAGCAGGATTGTCAGGGGACACACAAGGGCCCCACTTATGCCTGTAGTTTCATAACCCTTCCAACCTATCTCCTTTCAAATCAACATTTACTTAATGGGGAAAGTGAGAAACTGTTGTTTTTTTACATCAAATATCATTGCCTCTTCTGTATAAAAGAAGCTGTTTACTACACGCACTGAACAGCCCCAGATTACCATCCTACGTGTCTTCACGTGCAGTGTCCTTAGATTCAACGAAGCGTTGCCCCTTCCCTGGTCGGCGTGGCTGGCGTGGCCTGGGGTCGGACTGGACGAGCAGCGCAGGGCATCGCAGACATGCCACAGCGTGCCCGGTCTGTGTGGGCACGCGTCCGGTGAGGTTCCCTGAGCCACCGTTCACTTGAGGATGTTGTCTGCTTCCTGAGGCGCTGCCCCGGGACCTGCATCCCTGGTTCCGTCCGTGGCGAAATACACCTGAGTTACTGACGGCCCGACTCTAGCTTGTTCCGAAGGTGGGTGCCGGGAGCAGCTGCCCGGCCCCAGGGTGAGCTCTGCGGTGTCAGCTCGGCACGTGGGATCCCGCCAGCTGCCACATCTCCCCGGCTCTGTGTCTCCCACTCTTCCAGAATCTTCCCATCCTTCCTTCGGCTCTGCGTCCGACCCGGAGCTCTTCCTGCCGCCTGACACACCCCTTTCTCTGACTCATCTCAGGTGGGTCCTGCTCAAGTCCCGCCGACGCTGTGTGTCTCAGGGCCGTCACGGACAGACCGAGCCCAGGCGTGGATGAGGTTGAGGTAACCAGTGAGGGAGGGGGACGCATGGGAGCCACCACTGCAGGAGCCGGGGAGGAAGACCGCACGGTGCTCTCGCTGCACTTGGGATGTCCCTGATTTTAGGGACGCACGCTCTGCTGTGACAGCAGAGACAGACAAGCGGGGGACTCCGGGCCGAGGGAGCCCAGAGGTTCGTAGAGCTCAGCGAGGGAGCTGCAGGAGGCGTCGTCAGGGAGTCGACGCTGGAATAACATCTTACAGGAAAAAGCCTTTTCTCTAAAAAAGAAAGACTGATAGAAAGCTCTGTGAGCTCTTATAGAAAAGTACCGTGATAATTCGCACCTATCATTATATTTTTTTTTGTTGAAAATTAGAGATCACGTGTGTTGTATTTATGAACCTCTTTAGGAATATTTAAGATCCATGTAAAACGCTCACCTTCCTCGCTTTGTGCCCATATGTGCTCCTTGCCGATGTGAGTCTGGGCTGGTTCGCTCTGTGGCTCCTTTATGGTGTGTACGCATCATTTTCACGGGGTGAAATTCATTATGATTCATTAAATTTGCTCATAAAAAGAGCTTGGTATCCCCTGGGGCAAGTTCATTAAAAGAATCTCTTCGGTTCGATTACGAGTCATTTCTCCCTGTGTCCAAAGGCAGCTCCTAAGTTACACCGTGGGCAAGGAAGCCCCACAAGACAGATTCAGGAATCCAACAGCCAAAAACCAGAGCCTGCCCGGAAATTTCTGAATAAAAATACCGCGGCGGGAGAGGGAGAGCCATATGGCTGTCTGGTGGGGCTCCCTGCTCCGTGTCAACCGCGCTTCCCAGGACCGACTTGCGCAGAAGGGGATCACATCTGCACCTTGTGCTGGGAAGTGCTGGGCAGCGTTCATGTGAGCTACTGACGGGGTCTTCCTGGCAGATCAGAGCAAATCTACTTGGTTGTTATCCATTGAAGGATCTCAGACACATCTTCTGAAAGCCGCAGCTTGCAAGAGGGAAATTTAGCTCTAAGACATGGCTCTGAGGTTCTTTTAATCCTTCTGCATTCAAAGGACCCTCTGCACGAGCTGGTGTTTCCATTCCCATCCCATCCCTGATCTGTCCTTGCAGGTCCTCAGGTGGGACCCTTTCCTGGTTACTTCACCGATGAGTTTAGTAGCAATAGCCACGGTGACAATGTATTTCTAGGAGCCACGTGCAAACGATAGGAAGAGAGCGTTGGTTCTCAGAGCAGATTCCACAAGAGGGTCTCTAGGTGTCATTCGTGTGCCTTTTCTGCCACTCGTCTCCACTCCGAAAATATCCGCAAAGCGGACGCTATTTTTGCACTTAGTGAAAAACATGCCATTTGGCCCTTGCCGAGAGTCGCACATCTCTGAATCAGAAGGTTAGTTAGGCATCGGATCCTGTGGCCCGTGTGGCCCGTGGCTGCCAGCACTGTGGCGGGCTGGGTGCTGGCTGTCACATGGCGGGAGCGGAGGGAGGGAGCCGCTGGGGCGGGGTCACAGCCGAGAGCGCAGCGCCAGAGGCCCCGGTTTGAGCACGAGACCTCCCCCCCAGCCCCCCCTCCCCAGGGAGCCAGAGAAAGGGCCGGAGAAGACAGACTCGCCCCAGGGCAGAGGCAGGTGTGTTCTCCAGCCGCTGTTCTCGGGGAATCTCGCGTCACCTCCTGTCCTCGGGATCCAGAGAAACCCTGGGTGGGCTGTGGGAGCCTGCACGGCCCCCGCCCCAAACTCCCAGCTACTCATATATGGTTTTCAAATAAATGCATTTGTTAGTTTCTTAATATTTCCTGTCTCCCAGAAACTTGGAGATCATGAACCGGGAGGGCTGGGGAGGGAGAGGAGTGATGATCTCAGGCCCAGTAGCTTCTTTCGAGTGTCCTGTGGTTCCTTCCGCTGCTCGCGGCCCTGCCCCACGGCGTCCTCCCACGTAGCTGTGGTGCCAGGCCAGGGCCAGGATGCAGCGTTGGCACATCCCCGTTAACTGGGCCTCACAGACCTTATTCGGTATTTACCAGATTTCTAGCATTAGCGCGTGTGTGCTCGCGTGTGTGTGCGTGCGTGTGTGTGTGTGCCCATGTGCATGTGCATGTGTGTGCGTGTGTGGCCAGCGCAGTTTCATCCTGCAAATAGATTTCTGTAACCCCCACCATGATCACATCATAGCCCTGTGCCACCCACGAGGACCTCCCTCAGGCTGCCCGGGTCCCTGTCCCTGGGCAGCTACGAATCTGTCTGCAACTCTAGAGTCATTCTGAGAGAGTTCCACACATGGAATCACACACCATGGCACCTTTTGAGATTGACACGTTCCCCCACGCACTGTGCCCTCGAGATCCATCCAGGTTGCAGCATGTGTCACGAGTTTGTTCCTTTCTGTTGCTACGTAGCATCTGTTCCACAGATGAACCACGGTTTGTACAACCTTCATCCATTGAAGGAAATTTCTGCTGTTCCAGCTTTTGCTGTTACGAAGAAATCTGCTTTAAGCATTCATGGACAGCTTTTTTAGTGGACAAGTTTCCACTTCTCTGGGATAAGTGCTGCAGAGTAAGCACACTTGCTGGGTTACGTGAGAGGCACCTTTTCAGTGTTGCAAGAAAACGCCAACCTGTCTTCCAGAGCAGCTGCACCATTTTCATTCCCAGCAGCTGTGCACGAGTGATTCAGTTTCTCCACATCCTCACCAGCGTTTGGTGTTATGATTATTTTTATTTTAAATGTCCTAGCAGGTGAGTAGTGATATGTCATTATGCTTTTTAATTTGCACATTTCTAGTGGCCAATAGTGTCCAACATCTTTCCACGTGGTCGCTACCATCCATAGCTCCTCTTCAGTCAAGTGTTTCCTAAATGGGTTGTTTCTTTACTATTGAGAGTTGCGAGTTCTTCATATATACTCACACATACAAGTCCTTTGTCCAATACGGGGTTTGCAAACAGTAACTCCCAGTCTGCAGTATGCGTTTCACCCCCTCAACATGGACTTTCAGAATACAGAATTTTCAATTTTGATGAGGTCTGCTTTGTCAGATTTTTTCTTTTGGTTCATGTGGTTGGTATCATGTCTCTGAACTCTTTGCTCCGATTTGGGTCCTGAAGATTGCCCTCTATTTTTTCTTCTACAACTTTTATAGCTTTACATTTAAATTAATGATCCATTTTAAATTAATTTTTTGTGCAGTGTAAGTTCAGGTCGGGCTAAGGTTCTTTTCTTTTTGAGTTTATTTTTTTCAGTTACCCACGTGTTGTGAATATTTTTTTTGTCATAAAATGATGTTTTACGTGAACCCCGGGAGACGCCATGATCGCTGCAGATACGTGACGTGAAGGGCAAAAAATGATGCCCGGGTACTGCCCACATTTCTGAGAATAAAAGACGAAAATGTTGAGTTAAAATGTGGCAGGAAAGACCATCACGAGATTTCGGCAAAGAATTCACTGAGGCTGGGATTGCGTTGAAAACAAAACAAACATCTGGATTAAAATTTCAAGAAGTCAGAACGGACGGAATGATTCCTGGGAACCAGAGGGGTGTTTGTTTGGATGTCTGTTCCGATGGGTGATCGAGTGATCACGACGGATCCGGCGGAAGCCAGTCTGTCCTGGACTCTCCAACACAACTCCGCCCGGAGGAGGGAGAGAACGGGCTGGTCTTCCAAGGTCTCCACCACACCTGTGCTTCTGTGATTTGTCTGAATAACCGATGCTCTAAATTGTAATTATTTCCCCCTCGAGGGTGGACGGAGAGCACAAAGGCCGTTGTAAAGAAATACGTGCTCGTGTGGACACACCAGTGGGCGGTTTAGTGCTGGGTTTCCCCACTTGCCCCTGCGTGGAGTCAGTTCCCTGTATTTAAGTGACGTCGTTTCAGGTGATGTTCTG
Organism: Avahi laniger; assembly: GCA_963575035.1. Classification (NCBI taxonomy): domain Eukaryota; kingdom Metazoa; phylum Chordata; class Mammalia; order Primates; family Indriidae; genus Avahi; species Avahi laniger. Next base: position 23,243 of record CAUYSK010017837.1, read on the forward strand.
TGTCACCTCCACGTCAGCCGGCCACGAACTACAGCCACTTTCTTGTTCCTTTTCTTATGTTTTTCTTAAGAAACAATGCATGATTGAGCACGGCATTTATTTCAGCCCTCCGTTGTGTTATCCTTGGTAATTTGCATAGCACAAGACTAAAACTTTGCAGAGTCTTTTATAATTACCGTCTTGATGTGGCAAAAAAATATATCTGGAGAGAACGGTTTCCCCCGGACGTAGCTAAGTCCTTGCTTGCACTTGGAGACGGTGACAGCAGTGAGGCTGACCGGGATGTGACAGGACAAGCCTTCGGAGCTGCCCTACAGTGGCCCTTAAGCTAGATACGCGACCTCTGTCTCCCCCGGGCACAGCCTGTGACGTGCATTTGGTTTCACTCCCCATTTTCTCCAATTTTAACTCCGCTTACTCTTGAGAACCCTCCATTTCCCCTGGATGGAGTACATTAGTTGCCATGGGAACGGTGCCATCAGCAGCGTGGAGGGAGCCGAGTGACAGGTACAGCTGCGGCGCGGAGTCGGCGCGGCCACGGTGGCAGATGGGTGTCCTGGCTGGAGAGTACCCGAAGGGCCAAAATGAGAGCAATGACCCGGCCAGGAGGGGGCCCGGCACCCCGGTGGTGGTAAGTTCTGCAAGAACCTCGGATAGCAGAAGCCCCCCAGGGAGGCAGGTCCCGGCAGAGGCCTGAACCCCGAAGGGAGGCCTGGAGACTCCCTTTCTTGGAAAATGGAAACTGGACCTCTAGACGGTACTTGCAAAAATAAAAAAATAAAAAAAATAATCTTTATCTTGATCGGTACTATAATCATTCTGTTTAAGTTGGTTTTTATTTATCTTTGCATGGGATATGCTGTTACTTCTCCCAGGTGTTTTGAGTTCAGTGTCCACAGCGCCCCGCGTGGGCCCCACTGAGCTCCGCAGTTCAGAGCTGGCAGGGTGCGCAGCCCGGGCCCGTCTGTCTGACCCACCTCCCTCTCTCTGTCCCGACGTGCACTCGGCCTCTTCCCCGAGCTGCGGGATCCAAGGGCTTCATCCACGTCTACGCGGAAGAAAGCGGCTCGAGGTCCCCACCCTCCCTGGGATCTTCCCTCCCGAACTTGCCCTTTGTCCATCTTATTTTTCGGCCTCTGCTCATTTCCCAAAATGACAGTGAGAAAATTCAGGTGAAAAGTAGCCTCAGGTAGCATCATTTCCTTCTCATTCATTTCTCTCTCTCTCTCTCTCTCCCGGCCAACTTCTTGCTTTATAGAGCTCTTGTCGAGATAACAGGGCACTCTTTCAACATATATAAGAAAAGATGTTCTATAAATCTAATAAGTGGACGAAATTCAGCTGTCAAACCTGAACATTTACGACCCAGCTCTCCCGCGTGAGGTTTTCAGCCACACGGTTATAGTTTCGGGTAGTACCTGTAATTGGAATAGCTACATTATTAGCTGACAGTCCTGGAGATAAAAATAAAAAACACAAACCCTTGCTTGGGTCTGCAGGGGAAAAGGCGCCTGCTGTATCTGTCAGTCTAAATGAGAAAGTCGGTGTATCAGACCCACGATGCTATTACCAAGGTGGGTGCCCTGCGTCTCTGGCACGAAAGCGTCTCCGGCTGAGCTGTAATGTGCCGCGACGTGATTAAGAGTGAGGCTTTATTATATAGATTAATGACATCAGGAAGAAGGAAGAGGATAAATTGCTCTTGGATGAGGGATAGACTTCGGGACAGATCAGAAATGATCCCAGTTTACCAAAATTGCTTCTTTGCACACAGGGGTGTGTGAGGCCTTTCGTACACCGATGACGTGTTATAACTAATCGACTTAAATAAATCTAATTAGGGCTAATGATTCTTTTCTAAAAGCATCTGGCCACTTAAAAAAAAAAAACCAAATGAGTTCTATCTGCCTTCATTTGGCCATTTGAAACAGGGGACTTTTGCTGACGTAGCTGTTCACAAGGCTGTAAAACCTCTTTGGGGATGAGGAGGTTAGGAAGCCGCGCCAGGCCCCAGGTTCACCCCTGGTGTAGCTGAGTGGGGGCCTGCAGCCCCCTGCTCCCCAGTGCTCTGTGGACAGCTCCGTGGACAGCCAAAATTCGGGAAGGGGTTGGAAAGCCAGGGCCACTGAATTGCTTCAGGGGGGAATAAAAGGGCGGAAATCTTAAGTGTAACACCACTTCTCGATAAGGAAAGGCAATAAATGTTAATGAATAATTAAAAGGAGTGCTTATCGGGCATCAACCCAGCTTAGAAAATTGAAAGAATTATAAATGTAGCAAAGCTTCATGCATTTTAACAAGGGCAGGAGAAACGCAAGAACGGGGCGCCTAAGTCTGGGGAAGGATGAAGATTACGGGATTGCGGGAGACAGACCCGCACGGCCAAGGCCCGTAGCCAGGGACTGCGGGCTCCGGGCTGCCGCACCCTGCAGCTGTGCCTGGCCCAGGGCGGGATCAGGGTCACCCGCGTCCTTCCCACAGGGGGCTGGGCTGCCACAGTCTTTACTGCGCTCACTGATAAACCCTGTATTGAAAAACAAATGGTAGGACAAGGAATTGAGGAGAAGACCTTTGCTTCTTAATCAGCTTCTCTCTGCAGCATAGCAGAATGACAAAGGGGACGGAGTTTGGCCCCAGAATACACTGGTTCAAGTTCCTCGAGCTGCCACCGAAGGGCCGTCAGCTGCTCCACTGTCCTGACCGGCTTCTGTATCGGACAGGTGTCTGTCTGAGCTGGCGTGGTCTGAGCTACACCCACCTGCAGGCGTCTCTCGAGGTGAAGCCCAGGTAGGAGGAAGTCCAGGCATGGTCACTGCAGACGGTGAGTGTTCTGCAAGGGAGAGCTGTCGTCCTCATTCCAATTCCCACAGCTCCTCATTCCAATTCCCACAGCTCGGGTGGTGAAGGGTGACAAAGAGTTCTATGCACAAGGGTATGGATCCGACACAGGAAAATCACTGGGCCTCCATCGAAGGATCCAAGAATCTTTTATTTACAGGAAACACGAGATAAAATACTCCAGAGCTTCTCAAACTTTCCCACCACTAAGCCTTAGAAGGCTGAGCCTTTGCACAGGGCTCTGCTCTCCATAGCTTGAGATTCTTGATGCTTTCTGAGTGAGGGGCCTCCATTTTCGCTTTGCATCAGGCCCCAGGACTACGTAGGCTGCACCAGCAGGGCAGACGTTGTGTTCACTGGGGGTGAGATTGTGGCTTCTGCAACTCCCCGGCACCTGGACTCCATGTCTGAGAAGCGTGGGCTCCTGCTGAGGCTTGCAGAGTTGGCAAGTGAAAATACAAATATTGCCCAGGATGCTTACGAAAATCATGATCCATGGTTTACCTGGAATTCAAATTCAACTGGGCATTCTGCATTTCCTCTGGCAACCCTATTCCCGCCCACCCATCATGTAGTTATCCCAGGAAACAGGCACAAAAACCGTCCATGTTTCTCGAGCACAGGGTGCCGGACGCCGTTCGTGTCTGCTGACCTGGTTCCCGCTCACAGCACACACAGGTGGGTGACGTCGTGAGGCTCTGTGACAGTCAGAGCAGGGCCAGATTTGCAGCCGGCTGTCTGGCCGAGACTCCCAGCTCTTTCGTCTCAGTGTCTGGCGAGGAACCGCGCGGCGATGATCGAGTTGGGCAAAAGGCACCGGGAGCAGCCGCGAGCCTCGCCAGCCAGCGCAGGGGACTCCAGGCCTCTGCCCGGCTGCGACTTAATGATGCAGAATGAGTTAAAGAGACAGATCACATCCTTCAGTCACCGCCCGTCCCGCTGGCTTCGAGAACCGGTGCCAGCGTTTCGGAAGAGAACAAATCCGAGTACAGGGAGAGCCCTTCTCCGAACGATTTCCTCCGGGGGAGCTCGGATAGGAATCACTGAACGGGGCAGAAAGTGGGTGTCATTTCCTTTCCAAAAATTTTCAAATATTTCAAGTTTGGGAAAATGCAAAGCCTTGGTTTGCCTTTTTTTTTGCTTGGAAGCTGTAAACCATGCATATTAAAAAGAAAGGTAATCCCCAAATTCCAGCGTCAGTTGCACTTAACTCTTCGGTGTGTTTATTTGTCAGCTGAAATCCAAGTAAATGTTTAGAGCTTTTTTGCTACAAAATGCACAAATTTTTAAAAATCTATTTTATGGTACGACATTTTAAGTTCCTGAAGAAATGCATACCCGATGCTTCTTTGTGTCTTTCTGTTGAAGCTTTCCCAGGTGAGAGTCTACAGTATGACAGTGACAGGGGGCTGTGACGGTCCCAGGTCTTCCAGGGGTGGCCTTGCCAGCAGGACACCCGCCGTGTCTCCTGCTGTAGGAGGGCCGTGGCACGTCCCATTTCCTGCCCTGTGGCTTTGTTTGCCTGTTGTCCCTTTGCTCCTTCTACTTTCCTGATGTGCTCTCTCTGCCTACCTGTCCCACAGATGTAAAAATCCACCTGCTAACTGAAGTTGAATTTAAATATTAATACTTTTGAAACCAGTTGAATGGCAGGTTTCTAAGGACGACTCTTAAAATTCATGTACTATCTTCTGTATTTTTCCTGGGTGTATTTTTAAGATGATTAGAGCATTTAAAATAATTTTGTACGCGGGACTGCTGGTTTTCATTATGTTTTAGAGAGTTGAATTGGATACGTTTGTACTGAATGTTTAAATATCTGTAAAGATGGGTACATATTTAGAGAGATAGTCATGTTTAATATTTAAAGAGTATTAAGTGTTTGACGGATTATAATTAATGATTGGAGTTTTAAAAAATATATCGCTGACAGCACGTGCCTCAGTGGCTGCATCTTGATGCTCCTTTCGGTTAACAAATACGTCAAATTCACACGAGTTTGTTGTGGATGCGTCAGAAGCCTGAATGTGGCGTGTAGTTGAGTCTGAATTAGCCTGAGACAAAGAGACAATGTCACGATGCCAGGTTTCTAAAACCGCAGACTGTGGAAAGTTGGTGTTTCAAGGAAGACGTGTAAATGCTCTGCAGAATAGAGTTCAGGGGTCACGTTCGCCGGGCAGTGCCCACTGCTGCATCATCTCCTAGGGACACACAAGGCCAGAGAGTGTATCAAAGACCGCGGGAAGTAAGTCCTGCAGAGTACTGGCCAATAAAAAAGCATCACGGATCACAAATGCCATTTCAACTTTTCTTATAATACCTTGGAAAAAGTAAAAAGGAACAGATAAAATGAATTTGAGTAATATATTTAACCCAAGTGTATTCAGCACCCTATCACCTTAGCATGTAATCGATGTGGACATATCAATGAGACATCGCATACTCCTTTTGTCATGTTAAGACTAAGAAGTCCGGGGTCCATTTTGCACGTGTGAGCACCTTAATTTGGCCCAGCCACCGTCCCCGTGCTCCAAGGCCAGGTGTGGCCGGGCTTTTCCTGAGAGATCCCTGCAGCACTGGTTAACCTGCCCCCGCAGACCCCCGAGTTCAGATGTCTCTGGTTCCCAGCACAAACACGTTCTGTTTGGAACACCTGTTGACACCTCGTCTCAGCGGACCTGAGTCTGTTTCTAGGAAGGTCGCTGGGCACCAGGTGAGCGTGTGACATCACACATTTATCTTCCGGCGCACCCGGCACCTGCATGGCCCCTCTGCTCTGTAAGCATCAGCTGTTTCGCTAAGAAAGCCGGTGCTGCCCAGCGGCCTCCAGCCATCCCAGGGGCCCCGGGCCGGTCGGTCTCCTTTTTCCAGCAACGTCCTCCCTCCTCGCCCTTCTTCACGGGGTGATCGTGGTCTGCAACGGCACAGAGATGCCTCTGTTCTTGCGCGAGTTAACATTTCTGTTTCCTCTGACAAGAAGGACCAAGCCCTTAAGAGGATGTGTCCAGGGGCAGCAGGAGGGTGTTGGGGCTGCCGCCCCTCCAGGTGCGAGACCCCATCGGCTCCATCCTCCGAGAGCCGGGACGCTGAGCGGAGGGAGGCGGGGACGGGGCCATGCTCGACCTTCTCTCTGGGTGTGTGTCATGTCCGCAGGACACCCCGAAACACGATGGGCTCCTCTCTAAAAGGAATGAACCCGGTGTCGCTTAAAAAAAACCAAAAACAAGACAGGGAGGGACCCACTTCACAGATGGATCCAGAGATCTGACAGTTGCTGAGAACCATTAGGAGAAACTCCCTGGAAATTACGTGAAGTTCTTTTTCGAAAATGGTGTTTGTGGAGGCTGCTAGACCAGCAGATGCGGAAAACATACCAGCCGAGGAAACTGATTTTGGTCCTAGATGTGCAGCTAGCTTCTGGGTGGGGGGGCAGGAAGGCAGGAGGGGGTTACTGAATACTCAGCTGCTAACGGTCCTGATTCACTCATTTTCCGCTTAAAAAAGCACTTTGACCTTTTCCGAACCCAAATGTATGCTTCTTAATGGAAAGTCGTTTCTTTGCATAAGCCACCGAAGAATAGATTTATGGGAGAAACCCTGGTAGATGCCTCAGTCTGGCAGGAGAGATGACGCTGCTCTTACTAATTGGCTAAACGATCTATTTTATGTGGCACTCCATGTACATGCATACAATGCATAAATTACGCAAAACAGTTTTGGCATGGCTGATGAACATGCCCGAAGGCTAATAAAAAAAAAGTGCTTAACTAGGTCCTTTTATTTTTTTCTCCTTTATGCATAACAGCATTTTACTTAACAGCATAAATCAAGTTGAAGAACCATCTGTATTAAACTTAAATAACGCTTTCAGGTGTGTGCAGGCAGAACACAAGGCCCCGAGGCTTTAGAGTTAGGGGGGTCCAGGCTTCCTGGCATCTGAGTTTCCTTTTCAGGGCTCCTCTTACTTGAGTCTAAATGCAAAAGAACATTCGAATTATTTGAAGGTTTTGCTTTTTCTTGATGGTCAGTGCCTGCACGGCTTGTTCACTGTGAGCACAACAGGTCCATGCTGATGAAGTGTCTTCGAGTTAGACACCCGGAGTTTGAGCCACATCTGGGCCAATACCTGGCGATGCGTCTCGCAGAGGTGGGAGGGGGTAGTCGAGTTTAATGGGTGCAGAGTCCCAGGTTGGGGAGATAAAAAGAGTCCTGAAAGCGTAAGGTGGTGGTGTCTGCGCAACAGCGGAATGTGCTTAACGCCCCTGAACCGCAGCTCAAACATGGTTACAATTGTAAATTTTGTGTTGTGTGTCTTTTGCCACAATTTAACAATGTAAAATTTAGTACAGTTTTTCAGGTTTCAAAATACGAGTTGTGGTAAGCTGCTTCTGTGTTTTTCTTGTTTTCGTGTGACGATCTATTTCTTCATTCACCTGTTTGTTCACTCATTCCTCTGGTCGTAAGGATGTGTTGCGCTCCTGTAGATATCAAATGCCCCGGGGAGCAAGAGAAAGGTGGAAGTTTGACCTGCCCGACCCGAAAGTCTAGAAAGAAGGATGATCCTGGGAACAGGGTAGTACAGCACACGTGACAAGTGTGACGTGTACAGGGAGCATTTGTAAGATACCGAGAAAGTAAAACGACAGAGAAACACAGGAATGAAAATAGAAAAAGCGATCAAAGAAAGACGTTTTGTGTAAAATTAATAGGTGGCCGCGGGCATCTCAGTTTTCCCTTTATTTTATAAAAAACGACAGGATTTATGTTATCACTTGGGTCATTTGACTTAAAAATTTCTAATAAAAAATCACTAAGTTGCTAAGGACGCTGAAGGTGATGCGATTGCTCCCTGCAATATTCTGCACATGGGGAAGGGGGGACGGTAAGGTTCGAAGGCAGAGTAAAGCTCACACGGTTAAATTAGCGACAAACCTGTGTCCAGAATCCGGGTTTCCAGAAAGTGCCATTTCCTACGTTACAGGCTGGCTGGACATCTATTTGCTATCAGTGGTCCAAATCCCTGAGCTCACGTTTATACAACACCATCTACAAGCTTTGCGAATCACAGCTCGCGCCATTCAGACCCTTTTCACAGGCGATTGGATGAAAGGGTGAATGACTTCATTGCGGTCAGAGAATGCAGGTGCTTTCTGGGGCCCCGACACAAGGATGAGACCCACTTGCTGGAAGGGGAACGTGTCCATTCGCTCAGCTGTGTTCATGCGACAGATAGCACACACGTGGGCTTGGATGCATTACCTGCAGCCAGGTGTGGCCATGGAAAGGGTGGGTGTGATTTCCCCCATAAGAACTTATGAATCTGGTGAAAGCAAACTGCCCCTTAAGAACTTAAGAATCTGTGAAAGTAAATTCTACCTTCCTAATTGGCTACTAGGAACTGACAGAGAAGGCAAAACATCAGGGATAACAGAGTAGACGTGCCAATGGACAGCCCTTTATTAAAAAAAAAAAAACAAAAACAAACGAACAAAAAAATGAAACCAAAAAGCTACTTGCAAGAGCTGCCCTGACACGGAGAAACAGAAAGAGAGTCAGGAAAGTGCTTTTAAGGGATATCTTAAGAAAAAGATATATATTAAAAGGAACTTTGTACAATCTTACGAATTTTACTCTATAACGCTGAGAGAGAACACACCAGATACTTGCCTCTATTTAGTCTTTGACTTTTTATACAAAAAGCAAGATTTTATTTTCATATTTTAAAGGATAATAAAGCAGAATGTATGGTATTGACCCAATTGTTAGACCCGGGATGTAAGTTGTTTTATTTAATAAGTAATCTCGGGTCTCGCTGGACATCAACAGCACCTGGAAGAACTTTCTGTTTTGTTTTGTGTTTTTCGTGTAAGATCCTGCTTCTCACAAGTTCTTGGCTGCAAATCCCCACGGGTCCTCGTTTTTTCTGGAGTTGGTCCCAATCTCTCTTTTCCCTCCCGCAAAGCCCCACTGCAGAGGTCTCTTCCCGATTGGTCTTTCCCACCTGAGTCTTTAACAGGTATCAGAATGACTTTTTCTTAGACGTTACTCAAGTACAATCTCACACCTAGTTAAGAGTTGACGTGTTCCTGATATATTATCTCACGGCTTTTAACTTACTTTAGGTCTCATTCCTGTCTAGAGCCTGAGAGACTGAACATCCATCAGCACCGTCACGTGACCTGCAGGAAGGTAGGCAGGATTTTACGGGGAAAAGATGATGAGTTTCGTTTAGGGCAAATTGAATTTGAATTTCCAGCAATGTCGCATCTGGGAATAGTCAGCAGGCATTTGAAGATTTGAGTCTCATCCAAACGAGAGGTTAGTGCCAGAGATGGAGATTTGCAAGCTGTCGACCAGAGACAAGTGTTGAAGCCCTGGCTGGGGTCCAGGGAGCCTATAGGAGGGGGTGTCGGTTCCTCCAGTCAGAGACCCCCGCCCAGGACACCCCGCGGTGGGACAAGCCGCAGGGAGGGAGGACACACCCCAGAAAGTGTGAAGCGCTTTAGCAAGAGGTGCCAGAAAAGACTCGTAGGAGGTTGGCTGGTGTTGGGTGGTTTGGGGGATAGTTGTGGGAACGGGGTCCATGGAGGACCGAACGTTGTCGAGAAGCAGGGGCCATTCCATGACGGGGAGTCCTCATCTATCCTCCCGGCATGTAGGGCAGCCTGCAACAGGCTGTGTGTCACAGTAACGAGTGGCAGTCACACCTGTTAGCTGGGGTCACGGGCTGTTGGGTTACTTTTGAGGGTTGTCCAGTGTTCATATTTTGTCTGTGTTCAGACATAGTTACGTCGTGGAGGTCTTGCTTTATCTTGATCCACCGTCTCAGAGTGGCCTTGTCTGATGCTGATGTCCAGTGAAATTATTCGTAGCCGTGGGGCCAGTGTCCAGGTTCAGCTGAAGGTCCAGCCGAGGTCCTGCTGGGGCTGCTTTTCTCTCAGGAGGGAGGAGAGAGCATTTTGGGAACACCCACCCCCTGCCCGGTTACCCCGCAGGCCCCTGGAATGTGGCAAAGAAAGTGAAAGTGGAATGAGGAAAGCCGGAGAACGCAGTCAACTCTTTCCACTTGCATGCTGAAAGTGTCCACGCCTACGCAGGGAGACAACCCGGACACGCCGCACGGGGTGGCGTTGTCTGGAAGTGCAGAACGGACGGCACCTGTGACTCACAGCTCACGCAGACAACGCAGCGAGTTGACTTACCTTGGGTTCACTGGAGTAGGTTTGCAGCCCAGCAGGGCATCCCTAAGGAACTCTGCACTTTGTAACGGTTTGATCTGTTACCAAACCGCTTGGGTCCTTCCTTAAGAAGCTGCGACACAGACATAAAATCCTTGTGTCTGTCTTTTAACGTAATTCCAATTTGCCTGTAAGTGACTGACCTCGCTTGATCCATTCCGATGGAGTTGGCTCTTGTTAGAATCGGGTTTTAACACTCTTGCCCCTTGCTTAGACCCACACGGGATCCTTCCCACCGCTCCGGGTCATGGTGCCACCTTGCTTTCAGGGACTCCTCCCAGACTCGGTTTAGAGCAGCTACAGAAACCATGGTTACACTGCTTTCTTCCGATTCCACGCATTTGCACAGGGTGGGAAACTGGCTTCTGTGCCCCAACTGGGCACCGTTTCCCCATTTGAATGTGGCTCCTTTTCATCCCGACACCGTCTCCCACCGTACGGTCCCCGCGGCCCAGCGCCCTCCATCCCGGCACCGTGGAGACACCAACGCGAGTCTCCTCCGCGCCCTGGTCAGACACAATGCCCAGGGCACTCCCTGCCACCGTGGTCCCTGGATGTGTGAGAAACCTGGGCACCCCGCAGCCTCCTCCGTCCCCCCACACTGGATAAGGCGGCGAGGTGAGAGTGCGGAGGGGGCAACCGGCGTGGAGCAGGCTGGGGGCCCCTTGGCCACGTCCCACCCGCCTTCTGGGCCGCTTTTTCCCTGGGAAAAGCCCTGGTGAGGAATGTGCAAAGTGTGGGTGTTTTCACATTGGGACTTTCAACCGCTTGCTTTGATGGCTCCATTAGTTATGCTCATTTTGATCTCGCGTTTGAAGAGTGAGGCTGTCCCGCACCGCGAGCACATGACGGCCACAATGGAGCTATTGTCGTGCCAGTTCTTCAGACCAATAAAGGGGCCTGGGACCGCTGGTCGGATGCCAGCAACAACACTGCAAAGCACCTCCTTTCGTGAACATAAAAGTACAAAGTTACGAGCTGCTAGGAGCCATCCTCGATTCAGTACAGTGATTTGTTTGCAGATGAGGAATCAGATCTGGGCGGTGTTAGTGTCTAATAGATATTCACAGGGCACATAACACCATTACCATTTAAATAAGGTCCTTTTGCACAGACGGTTCTTGTTGATCTGAGCCCCGAACATTGCCTTCTTCCTTCCCCACTAACATAAACGTAGCTGGTGTGGCGCATGCCTGTGTTCCCTGCCAGGCCAGAATCGCACGTAATTTGTCAACAGCTGGTGCTGTTAATAAAGGATTTACACCTATCAGGTGAAATGTCTGCATACTGCTTAAGTGCCTGCCGATTGGTTAAATGTAATGCTGTGGCAATCTATTTTAGAAATTTTGTTGGAGCCCTTGGGGTAAATTGGCTTTTAAATGAAAACACATGGACAGGAGAGAGCCCAGGTGCTTTGAATCAGTGGAGATTCGGCTAACCCCATGGATTTTGGTAAATTTGACATAAGCAGAGTTCATTAAATCTGGGGCCCACCTTGTACCTGACGTTAGCAGCCAAATCAATCTTGAGAATTCCCTGAGACTGCAACAAAGTATGCATTTATAATCCCACGTGTCTATAACCCCTTCCTCCACCTAGACGGGGTTGGCTTTTACTACTTCCTAAAATCGCATGAATATTATGGGCTTCCCAGTTCACCTGTCTTCAAATCTTTCCATTGGGAGGTTCCAATGGGAATCTAGCAAATGTAAACAAAAATTCCATTGTGTTTATGGAGAAGATGTTTTTGTTCCTATGAATCCTTATTAACAGACATACACTGTCCGTCCTAACATAGTTGAGTTTTCACTTTTTGACACAACATGTTCCTGGAGATGTAGACAAGGAGGCCTGCTATAGACGTGCAGCCTCATTAGGTGGGAACCCTGCAATTAATAGGCGCTAGACAAATGAGGCTGAGACAAAAACCAGCGGAAGAAGACAGCCTCGTCCTTGGTAACTCAGTTTCCCCATTTCACTCGTGCATTCGGGTTTACCTTGTCATGTATTATAGGCAGTTACGCTTTCTTTCTGCAATGCTGCTGTTTGAAAGTCTCTCAGCCGATGTCTATTCCAAAGGAGATTACTCGATATTTAAAGGTGGGAACCCGGCTTCACACGGTATCGGAAATCTACTCTTAATAGTTGAACCCAACCTATAACAAATCCAGATTAAAACTTCACAATGCAGAAAAATGCTTCTTAAATTAGAAATGTGTTCTATCAGTGTGGTATTCTGCTCTTTTCTTTTCCTTTTGCCAGTAGGTTCTGCTTTAGCATTATGAATTTTAAAATAGAGTTTAGGGAAAGGATCTAAATAAATATGATTATGTTCTGCTTATAGCAGTTTTTTTCTTAAGTGGTGGGAGAGGATTACTTTCTCCAGACAGTGCCAAGGAAGAAAGTTGTCACAGTAAACCTGAGCAGAAATTAATCTAAATGAAAATATATATAAATATATTCTTTATGGATATGGCAAAAGAATCACATTGTTATTTTATGAAAATTCTTTAGAACAAGTGTCATGGGAATTTAATTTTTTAAATTATGAAAACAACCATAGTACCTTAACTGAACAATAACAGAATTTCATATCACCACCTACCAAGATTCTGGATTACTAGAATAAATTAACATTTTTTAATCAGAAAGAAAATGTTATGATTATTTTAAAAATCTCTCCGCTGTATTGTGAGGTACAGGCATTTTAAACCTTGTGTCTTGTACCTTCATTTCTCTCTAGGGCTGAATCTCAGAATTTTTATCACAAGTCAATTGTTTGGGTGGGGGGTGGAGAAAATATTGCTCCTTGAATTCCATGACTCTTGCATTCTTTCATTGTGTCAAATGATTGTAGAAAAAGCCACAATCTTCTTTTCTTCTAACCTTCCTTGACCATAACTCTTTTTTGTTCCAAATTCTTGCTCTGATTTTCCCTCCTCCGGCTGGTGTTTTTGGAATGGCAACAGAGAGGAAGGTGTCGCTGGTGAACGCTTTGGAGAGCGTCTGTCTGTCCCAGAGGAGCTTAGGAGAGGCCACGCGGAGAGGGAGAGGCGGGGTGGGGCAGGGGGTTTCAAGGAGCTGGAGCTGCGCACTCCGGGGAGCTTAGTCGTGTGAGCTTGTTCACCCGTCCACCCAGTCCCTTACCTCTGTAACGAGCAGAACATGACCCGCTACTCAGGTGAGACCAGACGGGGTAAGGTGCTGCCTGGAGGCCGTGCAGGTCTCTAAGGAGGGGAAGGGATGGAACTAAGAAAGCTCTTTCTTGGGTTTGCGTTGGCTCAGAAATGGGGGAGTGAAGAAAAACTGTGAAACAGCTGAAAGCATCCTCCTCGCCTCTCTGATCCTTCAAACCGAGCCCCACGACGAGCGGAGCGGGAGTTCAGGAGCGTGAGGAGGGTGGCGGGCGGCGGGGCTGCCCTGGGATGCGGTGTGCTCCCTCCTCCGCAGCCCGGTGGCCTGCCCAGCCGGAGCAGGGCTCTGCGAGGAGCCTCAGGAATGAAAAGAACCAAGACAGGGCCACTGGTTTTCCTGGAGCCAGGTCCCCACTCCCAGCAGACAGAGTGGCCCATGTCGTGACCTGAGTTTCCGCTGTTCGAGGTTCGCTATTTCAGCGTGGGGTTTGTCTTGTGAAAATGCAAGCTGTCTGGCTCTGTCGCAGAGCCCTGGGTCTGGCCCTGGTCCGGCGAGGTTCCCAACAGGCACCTTCTCCCGTCTCGGTTTCCTCTCACCCTCTGGCCGCACCTCCCGGCCACCTGGTGCATTTAATCCGCTCTTCTCCCTCAAATAACCTTCCCGACCCTGTTTGTCCGTCAGCCCACACCCCGGGAAAACCATCATTTCTTCTTGAACTCTGAGAGCACTCCTGCCCAAACGCTCTCGCTCATCTCTCGTACACGGTTTGTGTTTACTGTGCGCAGCTTCACGCCACACGTGGGGAACGTGGGCAGGACCAACGACCCCAAAAAAGGGACACGAGACCAGCCCCTTCCCACCTCGCGTTTTGCCTCTCGCGCTATCAAGGGTGAACGGTCAGATGTGGAAGTTGGAAAATTAATTACCCTTTTTTCCTATTTATTGAGCGCACGAAATCTTGTAGGACCCTAGTAAATATTTCGTTAGGAAAGAAATGAACGAATGGCTAAGTGCATGAATGCAGGGCCTGCGCCTGGGTGGTCTGATTAATTAATTAAATTCATCCCTTGTCCAAGGAATCTGCAACACGAAAGGGAAGATAAACTCTTTGCAATTTTCTCTAATACCAAACAGGAGGCCCCCCAGTCCGTCATCAGTGACCTGGGGGTTGACGGAGAGAAAGGCTAATTATGACGGCTTCACAGAGAAGACGCGATTTGAGTCCACTTTAAAAAGACCATTTAGGATTTAAAAGGTAGAAACAGTCTTGGAGAACATTCCAGAAGTGGGTGCTCACCCAGGGCACGGGTGCAGTGTGCGGCGGGAAGTGATGAAGTGTGGGTTACAGTTCCTGTTCTGCTAACTGGTCCGGTGACCTCGGAGAACTTTGACCCCTCTGATCTTTGGGTTTCTTACCTGTAGAAAGTACACGGAGGTAGATGGATGGGGGCCCACCGTGCCCCTGTGAGGTCGCACCTGGCCACCGTCTGCTGCTTCCTGTCCCTTCGAGGTTCAACGCCACCAAGGAGGATGAAGAGGGGAGGGGAGACTGCTCTCTTCCGCTGTCACCGACACCCAGCAAGTATTCAGGACACGTGTGCCACTGGGTGAGGTGATGCTGTTAGAAGCCCATGGGAATATCTTCACTCTAATTTCTTCTAAAATAAGAAGAAATAAATGGGTATAGAAACGATAACTCCAGCTTGGATTATATCCATCATTACACCAACTGAGTCATAAAATGTGCCCTTTAATGTTTACATGGAGGCAGCCCCCGCCCCCAGGGAAAGTGCCTGGGGCCCCCGAAGTCCTGATGCTGCCCCCGTCTCTGGGGACCCTTTCATAAACCCAGCGTGGGTGGTTCAGAGCTGAAAAAGCATGGTTTCGGTGCTTGCCGTCATAGCACTTATATTAATGTTTGAGCATAGGAAGCTATGTTGTACTGAATAGATACACAAAATTATACGCACAATGTCATGAGTAGGGTATAATTTTAGGGTGTCAAAGAATCACATGTCATTTGTACCTAAAAAGCAAAAATAGAATAGCATCCAGGTAGCTCTGTTGACCCTCAGCCCTGTCGGGTGGGCGTTGCTCCTGCCAGTGTGGGCAAGCCCACTAAAGCTGTGCGTGGGTGGGCGGGTGTGCGGGACTGCACCCAACCCACGGAGCTCGCTGCATGGGCAGGTTTGTGGTTCGAGTGTATTTTGGAAAATAAAAGTTCAGAAGCTCCAGAGAAGTGGTAGGAACCCAATGGTACAAACCGGGAAGTCTGTCTGGGACATGTGTATTTCATTTCCATGGTGTGCCTCAGTTGGGTTATACAAAATCAGGAGCTATTCTTTGTGAAGTGACTCCTCTTAAGAGAGCACAGAAAGAAAATGTTGCTTTTTGCATAAATGTGTCAGTGCTTCCAACTTATGAAAAACGCTGCTAAAAGTGGAGGTTCTATTTTCGTTCCCGCAGCCTGGCCACCGCGGTGGCGGGTCTCTGCTGCCAAAAGAGGAGACACGCACGAGTCTGGTCAATAAATACCGCCGGCTAGAGGATCCCAGCTGTTATTCCAGGGAGAATATTCTCTCTGCTGTCTACCAGGTCACCCTTCCCAGAAAACGGATTCGGGGGCTTTTTATTGTGGTGAAATAGACGTGATGTGAAATTCACCGTTTTAATTGTTTTTAAGTGCACAGTTCAGGAGCATGCGTACTGTTGTGCAGCCATCACCACTATCCCCCAGAATCTTTTAATCTTCTCAAACTGAAATTCTGTGCACATTAAACACTAATCCCCCCATCCCCCACCCCTGCTCCTGGCAACCAGCCTTGCACTGTCTCTGAGAATTTGACGGCTCTCGGGACCTCATGGAAGCAGAGCCAGACAGTGTTTGTCATTTGGTGACTGGCCTATTTCACTAGCATAATGTCCTCAAGGTTCATCCACCTTGTAGCAGGTGTCAGGACTTCCTTTTTCTTGGATGAATAATATTCCATTGTAAGGATGTAATATATGCTATTTTGCTTATCCATCCATCCGTTGATGGACGCATGGGATGTCTCCGTCCTTTGCTCACCGTGAAGAACGTAGCCATGAGCACGGAGGTGCACACATCTGAGCTCCTGCTCTCATGTTTGGGGTATATACGCAGAATTAGAATGGCTGGATCCTATGGGAATTCCAGATTTAATTTTTTGAGGACCTGCCAGACCATTTTCCACAGTGGTGGCACCATTTCACTTCCCACCAGCAGTGTGCAAGGGCTTTGATTTCTCCACGTCTTGTGATACTTGTTACTTTCTGCCCTCTGTTGTAGTGGCCATCTTCATGGGTGTGCAGTGATGTCTCTGAGTGGTTTTGACTTGTTTCTAAAGCTGGTGCGGTCGGGGTCTTTCCCTCTGTCCGTGGGTGGCTAACTCCATGTTCTCTCCTGCTTGGACCTGTCTTGCCGCAGCAGCAAGTGCCGCAGCGACCATAATATTCACGACAGGGAGCTGAGCGGACCTTTCGGGATCACCTGGACCAGCATCTTCAAACTTCCGAGTTTCTGTAGAAGCCAGTTGCTGAGTGAGGTTACACGTGGACCACGCGGGCAATGCAGTGATGGTGGTCGCGCTGCCCGGGTGCGGGGGAGGCTGCTGCACCTGCCTGCTGGCTGCGTGCCCCCAGAGGCTGCAGGTCTTCTCCTGGGAAGGCTGTTGGAAACCCCAGTGGCACAGGGAGGGACGACTACAGGTCAGGCAACTGGCTGCTCAATGACAGAGGGGTCCGGAGCTCGGGTCCGTGGGGATCTCTTTCCAAGATGCCACCACCAGCCTCAGTGGTGGGCTGGAGAGTCGGGGCAGAGAGGGGGTGCTGGATGCCAGCATGGAGGTTCCGCATGCTGGGACCGCTGCTACAGATAATTTGCATGAATGTGATAGATGCTTGTTTGGAGACACCCAAGGGCCTGGCATGCTGGAGTGTATAGATATTAACTAAACATAGATCAACTGCACAGATATTTGCAGTGAGAGAGAGAAACCCATGCATGAGTTTGCAAATGTTGGGGCACACGGGGGGTGGGGAGTGGCTCGGGGAGCCCCAAGCATGTGGCAGTGGGGTCCCAGGGGTGCTCTGGGAGCGAGATAGCAGACCCTTCAAAGTAACAGCTGACTTTGGCAGAGGGCAAGGCAGCCCCGAGGAGTCACTCGTGGATGTTGTAAACAAGTTCTAAGGTGCACTGCAGTGATATGGGGTGTCCTGGCTGCTGGACAGAGGAGAACAGGGTGGTGTGGGCGATGGCGGCACATTCCTACACTCCCACGCCCAGGCGTGACAGCCACAGGCAGATGCGCTGTTTCATTTGGAAGAAAGTTTAAAAATCCTTTAATTCTACCCACATCTTTTCATTATTCTGATGAAAAGAGAGTTATTGCTCAGGATCAAACAGCCGCCTAGAGGCCGGGCTCTGGGGGGACCCCAGGCCTCTGAGATTTGGACCAAGCTCTGTCCACCACGCACCTGCTCGACGACCTCAGCCCGCCTCCTCCCGCGATCCGGGCAGCCCACGCCCCGGCTCCTCCTGGGGAGGCACCTCTGCAGCAGGTACGGCTTATCCTGCCCTGGAGGGCGTGAAGAAATAAATCAGGCGCCAGCAGCACCCGGCCATCATTTTACAGAAAATCACCATTCGGATTTTGGGGCTCTCCGGGTGGCCGTGAATACCAGGCGGTGATTTTCCTCCTGCGTGTGCCGCGATTCCTCCCAGACTGCCTTCGCAATCTGGTGAATATTAAACTGTTACTACACCACTTCATTTTGTTTTACTGCCGAAGTTATGGGCTCAGTGTTGTAGTTATAGTTTATTTCGCTTACAATCAAAATATATTTGGGTCACTTGTTGGCTTTCTCTAGCTTGTTTGTGCATCGGCTTCATTTACGGGGAAAAGCTTCGTTTACGGAGCAGGCCCGGGCGAGGTGGGGAGGCTTCGCTCCCTGTTTCAGGAGCAGCAGCTTTCTGAGCTTTCAACAGCGGCCTGGCACTAGACCTCCTCGTGGTGAAATAGTTACTATACTCCTGTGATTGTCGTTCCTCCTTCCTGTTTCCGTGTCCCTAGCAGTTGCTCTATCAACGCTGTTGTGTTAAGCATGTTTCTAGCTGTGCAAGCTTGGTGCTTTCACATCTGCCTGCACTGGACACGCCTTGTTCCGGACGACTCCGGGGAGTGTCCCGGTCACCTTGCCTTGCCCGCCCGCCCGCGTGGGAGGGGTCCTACTGGCCCGCTTCCAGCCCCGCCCCCTGCGTCCCGGTCCAGCTCTCACGCTCCATACAATGTCCACCTGACCCTCACCCCAGGGCCAGGCTCCAGACAGCCAGGACAGTCCCCATGACCCGGGACGCTCAGAAATCAGCAACACCAGCCAGTCCTGGAGCGCCCGCGCCTCTGAGAGTCCCCCCAGCAAAGGGCACCTGCGCCTATGCTGGATTCGCCCTGTCGGGTAGGGGAGACCCGGCGTGACCTGGAAGCTGCGGAAGGCAGAGGATGGTAGGAAATCCAACTTGTCATGGAATCAGGCAGCACGAAGTTTGGTGTTAGGGGAATCGGGGAAAGTGGGATACGGTTGGCTTGAAGCAAGATTATCCTGTGTATCGTAACAAAGTCAACTCGGGAACAGACAAGGAGACCCAGCGCAGGAGGGCAGGGCGGGTGCCGGTCTGCAGCTCCCGGGGGTTCTGACCCAGAAGGACGTATCGGGTGTCAGGCAGAGCACCCGCACAGCTGGACCGCGGCTTGTCCCTCGTCCCTGCCCCTGGCGGGGGAGGGGAGCTGAGCTTTCTGTCCTGGTCTCCGTGGAGACTTGTCAACTCCTTCCCAGGATGGCGCTGACCAAAGAGCTTGCGTCTCTTCTCACTCTCAGCAATTCTGCTTCGCCAACCGCCCCTGCCCACGGTGTGTCGCACAGTCCTACCAAAAAGAGTGATGGGACAGGCTTTGAACCTGGCGGGTTAATGGCAGATGCAGGAATCATTTTTAAATTGTCAGACCCTGTGCTGTGTTGTCTGCCAAAAAAAATACCCAACAGAAGACTTCATTTCAAAATTCCGCACCCTCGGTGTGCTACAATAATTATTACATGTTCAGGGCGACCAGAACTCAGATGGATAGTTGCAGATAGGTATGTATATGTGTGATGTCAGCGGCGATCTCGTCGGTCTTTTTTTGTGCTATTTTGACGACAATTTACCTTTCACCTGCACATATTGTCTATATCACAAGGTCCCCTGAAAAGTGGAACAGCTGTTTGAGTCATAAAAGATAAATATACCCTGAAATGACTATTGTTTTGAGTCCATGAGTCATTTCAAAGGACACTTGCAATGCAAATAGATGATGTAACTCTATGCGCTCTCAATAATACATCTGCAGGTTAAGCTGTATGAGTCCTGGGTTGATATTAAGTCTGCAAATAGACTGCCACCCGCAAACAATATTGCAAATGAGACCCATGGAGTCCCTGTCCTGTAACAACATTGACCTGTGTTCTGAGCTAAGGCAACGTTCATGTTCTTAAGGGAACATACTTTATTTTATTTTCCTATGGCTTTTATTATTGCAAACTTCCCGCACATAAAATGCAATAGTAAAAATTCTTTTGGTATGCTAGCAGCCTATGTTACACAAAACCGATAAAAAATAGATTAAAAATTAAACATTTATGACCCAAGGAACTGCTGAATAGACTATGTTGAGAAGAACATCTGTAACCATAAAAGCCAGACTCTTGAAATCTGAATTTGCCTGTTGTGCTCTCTTAATTACTGTGCAGAGCAACTTGTTGGGTCCAGATAGGGCGATGACTGGGTTGTAAAAAAATATTATCCCACTGGGGATTGTCGTGTGCAAATTCTAGAGGGGAAAATTCTCTTTCCAATACCCAAGTGTAACTGCATTCCTATTAAATGGGGTCACGTGTAACAGGCCTCAGAGTAGAGAGATAAAACAATAATACCATGTCCCTATATCATGGCAGCAGCATTATTTAACTTCTAATTTTTTAATCTGCAAGAAAAGAATAAAACTTGCACTGACTCAATTAGGTGAATAATACAGTTGTTGGTGCTTCCATTAATAAGAGTGTCGATTTACAACTTGATGTCAGCCAGAGACCGTCTTTCCCATTCTGTCCACCCATGGTCACAGGTGTCGCCAGTTAGAAACCGTGCCTTGGTCATTTTTCTGTTCTTGACAGTGTTCGGCATAGAAGGAAACAGGTTCTCAATAAATACTTACTGAAATGAACTATGGAAAAATTACAGTTTTTGTTGAATTCCATTAGTAGATTTGTTATTTTACTTCTGAGTGGTAAATGCAACTTATTCAAGGTTGGGACCTACTAAGTTCACTAAAGCTCTTAATCAGACAAGACGTAAGTTGTCCACAAGCATTGAGTGGGTCCTTGGTCTCAGCAGGAAGCAGACACTGTGACCATCTTGCTGAAGCGTAAGGATCAGTTAACCAGAAAAGCAGGTTTTAGTGTCAGTTCTGGACCAAATATTTGCGTTATCTCAAGTTCTCATGATCATAATTTATTACTAGTCACTTGGGATTACAATCTTTATCCCAGAGGGTATCCTGAAGATGAAATAAGATAATAGGTGTAAAACTTTTAATAAATTCAACGTAGATCACATGTGTCATTCTTTTTATAAAGACTTATTTTCTTGTTGATTGAATTATAGGAAATGTGTCTGACATAAACTTATCCAGAGGATGGCAATGAAAGTCAAATAATTTTCCAAGATTTGTTTCCAGAAACCTACAGAACTTTGCAAGTATTATTATACTAAATAACGACTGCTGCATCAGTACAGAATGCAGGAAACCTAGAGTGAATCGATCTGTAGCACAAAAACGACAAGACCATCATGAAATGATACAGAGTGAGTTACTGGAACATACATGAAGATGTGCATAGCACATCACTAAATGTCTCTACAAATATTCTCTCAATCACGTAAACAACATTGACTTGTGCAAGGTGTATGGAGTTACTCTGGATTGTCACATTGTCATTAATTGAAAGGTGACGATCTAATCACAGTGTTGGCTGTGTTCCTCCCTGATGAACCAGCCCTCCCAGTTGATGGGATCGGGTTATTTCTGCGTCTTGCTACATAACTGCGAGGTGACTTCCAGAAAAATTCCAGAAGTGCTCCAGCTGGGAAAATGCAGATTTGACTATAGGTAATTAATTTTTGTCCTTATCAACACTTCGAAGAAATCTGGAAAGTCTATGGAAGCTGGGGCCAGTTGTGATGGTGGCAGCGTGGTCAGCTTGCTGGAAGAGAAAAATCTCTCACGAGTAGTGTCCTGCAGCTTCTGATCGTTATAAACACGACGGAATGATTACTCGCATGGCCACGTAGGGGTCCGCATTTATGGTTACGTGGGCTACCGCCAGGTGTGTTATTTGGGATTCTTCTCCCCTAGAGCGATTAACTGGACCAACCAAAGAGCCAACCAATGTGTTCTGTGAGACCAGGTGGCTCCTGGGCCAGCTCCATCAGCGCCCGGTGGGAGCTTGCTGGAAACGCGGCTCCTGAGCCCGTCCCAGGTCCACAGAGTCAGGGCTGGCGGACAAGCTCCGTAGGTGACTCCAATAAGCCAAGTTTGAACACTGCACGTGAGGAAACAGAAGTGCCGGCCTCCCTCCCCACCACCGTAGGAAGAATTTCCCACCGTCCTGCCTTTTTTCTCTGCGTGTCCAAATAGCGGAGGAGGGAGGGTGGGAAGGAGAGCAGAGAGAACAATAAAAGCCCAAGTCCCTTGAATGGATTCTTTTTCCCTGAGATCCCTGATTCTCAATCAGGAATGGAATGTGCATCACAACCGCCCAGAGCACCTGTCGCGGCCGGTGCTTAGTGATTTCCGAGTATACGGTGCATCGTCATTAACCACCGTCACCATATTGCATGGCAGTTTTTAACAGGTGGGTTTACACCAGTTACTATATTGTGCGCTACAGTTGGAAATTACAAATTTGTGTCTTGAATAAATGAGCAACTTGAGTGTTTCCTGCCCCACAGTGGCTTCGTGGCAGAGGCTGTGTCTACACGACAAGTCAGAATGAGGAAAGGGAAGAATCATCAGGAAAATGGAGGCTGCACCTACAGATCATGAAGAGGATAGCATGATGTAATGAAGACAAACACTCAATTATTTAAGAAAATCGTGATTTCCAAAGCAAAATTCTTTCATCTTGGGTGGTGCAGTTGCACCTGGGGCCTGAGCTGTGGCCTGTGGCCTCGGACGAGGCCGCTTGACCAATGGCCACCTGGATGATGACTAGCCCTTGCCCTGCTCTGTGGTCACCTCGTCCTGACGCTCCAGGGTGAACGGTACGCGCAGTGTGTCTGCTGCAGTAGTCAGTGTGGGGCAACCACTCTGGTGGCGTTAGTAAACGGGAGTGGTCACAACTGGATTCAGGCCTTGGGGCTGCAACGTTTCTTTGGAAGTCCCATGGACCCAGCTTGGCTGTCGGTGGCATCACAACTGGTCATGTGGGGGTCAGCTGAGGGGTAACGGGAGCTGAGAGTCAGGAGGTCGGGGTCTAACCGTGTGCCCGCGCCTGGGACTGTGGGTTAGGCTGGAAGGGAACTGAATTTTGGACACGGAGTGGGGCTTGGGGGTTTAGCCCTCGTGGGTCTTGCAGTAGAATCTCAACACTGGAGTTCCGGCAGCCGGCGACCTTGAGAAGGTCCTCATGTTCTCAGCTTCCTCCTCTCACAAATGACAATTGTACTAAATAACCGCAAGATCCCTTCCAGCTCTAAGACATACAGCATTTTTAAAAAAATACTAGTCAGTCAAATAATGACAACGACTAAGTTCATAGCCTTTGAACTTTTCGTAGCTATAAATTGAAGCATGTCATGGAAGAAAAAAAAATACTCACTTAACGAAACAGTGATCCGAGATAAAAGTTGTTTTCAATGGCTTATATATTTTTAGAAGCAATATAAGCCAGAATTAAAAAAATAGTAACACAATTATCTTTTGTATTTTGTTGGTGAAATTGATGGCAAATGTAAATGAAAGTATTCTATATATTTTAAAAATAAATTGGAAAATCTTCATGAAAAAGAATACCCACTCTTGGGTTGAAATCCCTTTATACCAGCTGTGTCCCCAGCTGGTTCCATTCTGTTTTACAGGGGCCCATTGATTAGGGGTCTGTAGTGGAAACGCTAAAGCTCCATGAATGCCGCAGCCCTGGTGGGCACTGCTGAAATAATGAAATAATGGGCCTTTTAATCACTACCCGAGTGGGGACGGAGGCAGAGGCTCTCCCAGCATTTCACAGTCCGGAAAATTCCTGGAGGAGAAACAAGCCTTTTGGGGATATTAACTAAGTATTTCACTAGTGCCCTTTAGCCAGTACAGCAGTTTCCATGAAAACAAGCGGTTTATTGCATGTGATGGATGGAGAGACATTCTAAACAGGTACAGCCATATTGTAGCGATTATTCTAGAATGCAGTCCCCCGTACTTGTTAAGGTGACTAAGATAACAGTACTCTATTATTTAGTATGGATTTTCCTAATTGCAAAACACCTTATGATTTATTATACAGTCTGTGATTAGATGAGGCTGAACCAATCAATATCCTATTAATTACTCGTGGCTGTTTTACATGCACACTGCTGATATCTGAATTCAGAAAGTTGTTAAGTTATCTCAGCCAGCGGCCAACATCACGCACATTTTTCATAAACACAAAAGGCTCACTTCATCAAAAGAGGAAGCCATTATGCTAAGAAAAATGGAAGGCAATTTATACAGAAGCAGATAGATTACTCTGTGTTAAAGAGAAAATCATTCAATTTGTTGATCATATCCTGTAGCAGAGAAAAAAGAACTGTTGGTGAGACCAGCATTAGCTACCAGTAGATATCTCATAAAAATTAGCAGGGCTGACTGTTCCTGATGATGTCACTATTCAAGCAAACACTAAAGTCTTCTGATTGATAAAACCAAAATTCTAACACAGCAGGACTCATGGACGGATGTGTGCTATACAGTTGAGCTGGTTATTTGGATCGTACCCTCCCTAGACAGGCGCAGTTGGAGTCTTAGGACTCCGAAATCACTCACCAGGCACATTCTTCCCCCAGGGAAGCCAACAAGAGTGACCGGTCAGTGTCCGTTGGCAGCCGCTGACACTTGTCTTGCGCACACGTCTCCAAAGGCGTCCAGTAAGAGGCGGTGATTTGAGGGGTCCCATGACCCTGGTGGCACAGAGTGATCAGGAGGGAAAAGGAAAAAAATAATTCCTGATTATATTTTGGATAAATATCACTCTTCTCATGTCTCAAACTTTGACCCAGAAACTAGGAAATATACTTTTCTGCTTAGTACAAACGTTCTCCTCTTGCAGGAGACACCCATGAAACGCTTCAGGTGGCAAGAAAGGGTCACTGCTTCAGGTCACTGGTGACCTCATTCTCTGGTCCCCTGCCTGGGTTCCAGACCCAGCTCTGTAGACAATGCACTCGCTCCAGGAAGGCAGCTCCCAGCTGACACTGGGCCCTGGCTCTTCCCCCTCCTGCTGTTCTTCCTCCTTTCCCTCTGCTTCCTCTTCCTCCTCTCTCTCGCCTTCTCCCCCCTCCCCCTCTCCCCCTCTCCCCCTCCGTCTCCCTTTCTCCTACTTTGGCCCTTTAAGAACTGCAGTCAAAAACACAATGTAAAAGGGATCCCAGGAAAAGAAAGAGAACGAAACAGAAAAAAGAAAAAGAAAGAAATATTTGTGAACTTAGGATTCCACGTTTCCCTGTGCTATTGTGTATGAACGAGAGTCGCGTGGTTTAAATGCGGCTTTAAACCACTACATCTGGGCGTGGTTCGTGACACAGCAGAAGCTCACGCACGGCCATTCTGCAGCAACTGGAAGAATCGTCCAGAAAAAAGGAAGGGGCTGTTCTATCCCATTTCCTCCGGGGCGGTGACAGGCACTGCCGTGGGTGGCCCGTGGAGGTATTGCACTGAGCGGAGCGCCAAGGAAGGGACACACTAACACTACCACCGCGATTCTGCACCTGCTGGTGGCCAGGGCAAGCTGCCGTCTGGGACCGGGTGTCGGTGTCGGGGAGGGCAGTGAGCAGCACCAAAGACAAGGAGAGACTGCGGGTTGCTCGGGTGAGACCTCAGGTAGAAAGAAGGAGGTTTGCCCCTCCAGGAAACAAGATGAGTTTATGTCCCTCCGGGGAGGGGGTAGGAAGCGAGATGGCACCTGCCTTCTTCTCACTCAGGCGCCTACCTGAGCAGGCTCCGCCCCCTGACCTCAAACCCAAACTCTAACAAAGCAGATGCCCAAGTCTTCTATTATATTTTTGAACTTACCATAGAAACATTTCAAGAAAAAAAAGAGATAAACTTGACTATATTTTTAAAAAGACAATTTGAGGATAAGAATCAAGAAACAGGAACTTAAACAATCTGTTATAATTATTAACATTTAAGTAATGCAGTGTTTTTCGGGGGGTGGGAAGGAGGTTCTTCTTTTTAGATTTAGTCACTTTCTTTCCTACAATAACTTATTTAATTTGAATTTTCTTAGGAAAAGAAAAATATCAAACCTTTAAGTTATGTTTGCCTGACAGATTGGATTATGGTTGCGGGTGCCAAGCAGAAACATCATTTTCTAAAGGGGGAGGAAAAAAAAAACAACTTCTCTTGAGAATATTCTAGGCATTGCCATTCTCCAACTCCTCATCGTCCTCAGACCTTGTTATCATTGTTTAAATAAAGCACTAAGTAGGATGCCAACTTGAAGCTGAGAAAAGATTATGGTAAATGATTCTTTTCAAATGTGATGAAGTCTTCTCGGTTAGCGTGAGTCCTATAATCGTCCCAGGGGGAAGACCTAAAGTTCTGCTGCAGAGACAAATGTTAGGCAGAATATGGAAAGTTAGTAGGAAAGTCCTTACAGACCCAGAAATGTCACTGAAGAATCACTTGTGCTGTGGGACTTTGGCAGGGAGAGAATCAGACAGACAGACTCAAGGCAGCAAGTTCTCCCAGAGACCCAGGGGCGAATTCTCTGCTCAGTGACTCTCAGGGTTTGGGGCGGTACTGACCCCATCCCTTGGGTGGGGACCTAAGGTGCCCATCAGGCCCACAGGCTTCTGTGGGTGCCAGGCAGAGAAGCAGCCCAGGTGAACTTCCCAGTGGTGTGGGGAGACTTGAGATCAGCATCAAAAATCAAATAAGCACAGGTGGTTAATAGAGGAGAAAACAGAAGCTACATGTGCAGAAGTCGCCAAGGACGCCGCTGCGGAGCTGCCTGGGCGGGTACCAGGGCTTTCCCGGTTTCCAAAGCATCCGTCCACAGTCCAGGGCTGGAAACATCGGCGAGGGAAGAAAGAATGAATATAGAAAAAGAATTGTAGGTGTCATAGGGAACACAGTCAAAATGCCTAACACAATGTAAAAGGAATCCCAGGAGAAGAAAGAGAATGAAACAGAGAAAAGAAAAGAAATGTTTGTGAACTTAGGATTCCGTGTTTCCCGGTGCTATTGTTTGTGAACAAGAGCTGCGTGGTTTGAATGCCTGCCCCCAAAAGCATGTGATGGAAACAGTCTCTAATGTCAGGGTGTCGAGAAGTAGCCCCTGTAAGAGGAGAGTAGGTCATGAAGGCTCTCGTGTTTCGGATTGGAGAAACGCTGATTTTTGTTCAGTTATATAAATGCACCAAATCTTGAATCTCAAATCACTTAGGAAGACTGCAAGCTGCTTGCAACCAGCCTATTGGCATGAAGGACACTTATTCCAAAGAATCCTCCAATCTTTTGGAGTTATTTTTTTTTAAACTGCGTTTAGGACTCTTCATACATTCTTCTGATCCTTTTCGATGACAGAAACTCTTTGTCTTGGAGATTGAATTTGGTTTTTGCAAATAGTGTGAAGTCATTTGCAGTTAATTTTCTCGAATTAAGGAGATAACTGACTATTTTAGAAGGGTGAGATTCATTTGAATGAACAGGCCCTGACATGCTTGTTAATGAAGGGGCTCAGAACTTTCTAGTTCTTCCTCATCTCCGCGGGTTTTACATAGTCCGGGCCTCCCCACAGTGTGAGCTGGGACGAGGCGGCGTTCTCACTTCTCTTGGCACCTGCCTTTGCTTTGTCCGTGGTGCACACATTCCTTCGCATAAACAGAAAGGATTGTTTGAACAACAGTGAGTGAGTGGATGTGTTAAGAAAAGAAAGAACGTATTATTTCAATGCTTGGAGCCTTTTGAAGACAGAGCTACCAATAAGCACGGGGAATCTTAGGGTGGGACTTGGTTTCTGGAATGTTGCCTTGAGTTTGGTTGTGGTCACGTTAGGTTTAAGTTGCAATGGAATAGTCAAGAAGACAGTTGGAAAAATGGACAAAATCTGGAATGTATTCAGGTCTGAAATAAAGATTTGCCACCTAGAGATAAGAGCAGCATACAAAGGAAGCTAAAATATCTTCAAGGAAAAACGCCACGCAACAAAAAGAGGCTTGCACCGGATTCCAGGGAGATCCCACGTTGCTCTGTTACCTGTTCCATCCTCCAGACTTAAAGGGAAAGCTGGAGTTTGAAATAAACACATTTTTATTTTTGAATATTTATTTTTTTAGACCCAAGGAGCTGAAAAGGGTGATGTTTATGTATCCAGTGCCCAGGTGGAAGTGCAAAAAGCAGCGGAGATGATCTCCATGGGGTAACTACAGCATGCCCTCGGCTAAAACACAGACGGATGCGTCGTGCGTGGTGGCGTTTGGAAGCGGGAATGCCAACGCTCTCTCGGCACGGAGCGGGCTCCGTCTGCACCAACACACCAGGCTCACACTTGAACCAAGTTGCACACAGAGGAACCGCAAGAATACAACAGGCAAATCCAGAATGTGGGAAATTCTACAGGGCAAATAACTCAGTTTCTTCATTTCTTCAAGTGACTCAGCTATGAGAACGAGGCAGAGTCTGCTGTCAACTAAAAGAGCGGTAAGAAATCCACCTGCCAAGTGCAGTTCCGTCCTTGTTGGGATCCTGATATAAACAAACCCATGGAGGAAGAACATTTATTTTGACATAATCAGTGAAAACTGAACGCAGACTGGGCATTGATGTTATGAAGAAATTGTTGCCAATTTTCCTGAGTGTGATAATGGAATTGTGGTTAAGTATAAAAACGGTTTTTGGTACACAGTAAAACATTTGGGGATGAAGTGTTTTTGAGATTTGCTTTAAAGTTTTTCAGATTAAAAAAGGTCGAGATTGATGCAGACTGACATGAGGAAGGAGAACACTGACAATGGTTGAAGCCGGGTTGTGCATACAGAAACGCATTGAGTTGTTTTCTCTAACATACGTACTTTTAAAATGTTCTTTCGTGAAATGTTCTTTAAAACGACAAATGACTCAAATATTGCTTGGCTGGCGATCATAACATACTTAACACTTACTGGGTTGAGATGTGAAAGTCTTCGTTCCAGTGAAAACATAGACTTTGGCATCAGAAAGGCTCTAGTTCAAATTCCGCTCCTTCAGGACGAGTGTTGGGCCTGAGTTTCATAACCTCTTTGCACTTCTGTCTCCCAAAATGTCACACGCGGATTAAGAGAGCACATTTCTCCCAGTTCCTCACACCAGTGCTCGGGACACAGTGGACACTCAGTGTTTGCTGAATAAACGCGTAAACAAAGAAAGGAACGCATGAAGGGATAGTCAAGCTTCTGGGCTTGTCTTCTTTCTGTGTATTTCATGGCAGTGGGCTCTGCGCCCCCCGGCCATCTTCCCCGGGTCAGCACTGACCTCTGGGACTGCACCTGCAAGCCCCACAGGTGCTCAGGGACCCTCTCCCGGTCCTGGCCCTGCTCACACTTTGTGCTTATATTTAAGGAACGCCCTGCTCTCTGCCCTCCCAGCCCTCAGCCAGGCAGCTGTAACGGCCCGTAAGAGCCAGAACTTAATCCATTGGAAAGTTCCCAACAGCAAACCAAAAGCTTTTCCTTCCCTGGAGGGCAGACGGGGCTCGAGCCCTGCCCAGCAGAAGGGGAAGGGGAGAGCCAGCCACCGTGGGTGGGGGTCAGGAGCTTCCTTCTCAGAGGAGGTCGGCCACCACCACCGAAGGATCGGAAAGAAAAAGCAAGTGGGGCATTCCTGGTGCACTGCCGTGTGTGGCACCTGCCATGAGCTTTCGAAGCCAACCTCTCCCCAGGCAGGGAGAGCAGCTGAGTGTGGGAAGAAGCCGATCCCACGTACAGGTGACGGGCCCGAGAGGTGGATCCATCAAGCAGGCCAAGGGGCTTTAGGGGGCAAGGAGGCTCTTGGAGGAGACGTCCCCTCGTCTGGTGCTGCTGAGACAGTCTCCAGTGAGACCCCTGCTCTCCCTTGAATGGTGCAGACTAGCACCCTAAAGAGGTTTCTGACGGACACGAAGCAAACGGGTGACGGTATGCACGCGGTGTCGGAGGTCCTGCATTAAATTCCAGCTTGATTACTTGTTAGATATATTAACTTGTTAAAAATCTCATTTTCCTCATTTTTAAGATGGGAATGACAATGGTATCCACTTTGTTCATAGTAACTGCTTCATAGATGTTGGAAGGAACAAAGAGAGAAAAGAATAAAAGAAAAAAAGAAAGAAGATAAAAAAAAGAAAAGGAAAAGTAGCCCATTGCCAGCCTTCGTATCGGGTCGCCTGCGGCCAGCAGTGAGCATCCCCAGCGGAACAGCTCTCTGCAGCCTGTTACCAGGCGGGTATTTTGCAAGGGACCTGGTAAACATTTGAAGGGAAAAGCTGGCGTCCGGGTTCCCTCCACCTTCGGCAGGAACAACAGAAGCTGCTGTTTATAAAGCGCAGCGATGGTAAGCGCTAATCATCGCTCATGAATTTAGAGATACCATAGAATGCATAACAACAAATTATTTATTGAGACTGTTCAGCGATTCTTATTTACCCTGCCCAATAATATATGAACAAAAGGCAGGTGATAAAATTGGAAGACATCCCATTTATAGTAGATAAAAGGGAACATTGTATTGTTTACTCACCATGTAATTATCTTGTAAAACTCTTCACTACAGGATATTATTGTGACAAATAGTTTCAACTAAGGATCGGGCATTTATAATAAGAGGAACAATGTGTAGTCACAACGTTCAAACCAAGTGAGAAACCCTATTGAGCTGCGTACTGCTCCGTGGACCTTGCTAAATTAAACTCGGGAAAAAAAATACAAAATTTCCCAGAAAATTCAAGGCCTGGGGTCTTCCAATTTCCCCAAAACACTCTTAGCTTAACTTTTCATGTACACAATAAAGTGTTTTGCTATTATTAATATTTCCCTATCTTTTTCATTAAACGAAAACAGAGGAGTAGTACAGTCAGGCTCAATTTTTCCCTAAAATTTTTGGCTAAATAATTAATTCAGGGAAAAATTGACAGCTGAAAGTACAATGGACGTTATAGATGATCAAACATGATTGCATTGGTCACAGAACCATAAGATTCAATCTCCTAAGGACTTTGGTGTAGTGAATTGATTACCTACATTGATAAAATAACTCTGATTACAACTAAATTGCTACTTCTCTTCTTCTAACGTGGAGATAGCTGGAATAAATGGTATGCTTTTCTCTAAAACATCTGGGCCTAAATTCTAATAAGGACTCGATGAACCATTATCCTGTAATGGCTAACGGTTACAATTCCCCTATAGTTTGGCCATAACCAAAGCAGTGAAAACTTGAGTCACACCAGTTTTGCCTGGCATTATAAAAACTACAGCAGCAACAACAAAAATCCCAAATATGCACTTTTGCACAATTCTACTCTGTTATACTCAATTAATTTAGTTAAAGCCATTTGCATGTATAGATATAACATGACTATGTCTGATTTTCCTAAACCTTTATATTTTAGAACTATGCTTTATAACAGGCAGCAAAGTATTTCATCCAGAATTCTTTATCAATCTGGGAATTCCCCAGCCCAGGCACGACATGATTTAGAAAGTGACCTAGAGTAACCTAAGGGTAATCATTATGCCATTAGCTTGCATTTGTATTGCGGTTCACCCCCCTCCCCCAGGCGGGCTTTCAGAGAGAGACCTTGTATATGCAGATGGAATTTTGAGGACACCTGTTGATCACTTGGTAATATCCTACACCTCCCAAGAGCCACCCCCAGACTGGGCCAATAAAAGGAAAAGTCTGAGAATTCAGAGAGAGTGGGTCAGTCCATGAGTCAGTCTGTCCGTCTGTCTCCATTCTTGGAGACAGACCTGATTTATTTTACAATAAGGAGCTGCTGGTGTGAAACTACTTCCTGCCTGAGGCCCTGCTGAGTGTGTGTGTGTGTGAAAGTGTGCGTGTTTGGGGTTGCGGGAACACACGAACTAGATAAGATTCGGTCCACCACAAACTCCTTGGCTGTAACTCTTGTGCGGTCGAGACATTGTCCAAACTATTCCACTTCCCTCCACTCTTGCTGTTCCCCACGGGGCAGAAGGATTCATACCCACGCTAAGGTGTGAAGCTTTCACCTCCTAAGAGAACCAACAGCCTGCTTGTAGAGGTCGAGGTCTAGGACGGAGAAAACTGGGTGAAGCAGTTCAAAAAGAGACATGAACATACACAGCAGTGCCAGGGCGACTCCTTCGCTGGAGGTTAGAGCACAGGTCTGTGTGAGTGTCTTGGCCGGAGGTCGGCGAAGGTGCCTGATGAAACCCTAACCCTGACTTCCCTGCAGAGACGGCTACCCAGCCCCCAAGTTCAACCGGCCCTTCTGCTGACAGCATTCACCAGCGAGGTTTACAAGTAAGAAGGCAAATTCGGGGGAAACCTGAGAACGGCAGGAAACAAGCTCGACAGTGAGTTCTGACAGGGAGGGTGTTGCAGAGATGCAGAATTCCTCCCGCTACACCCAGCAGGGATTCCCCCCACGTGTGATTATATCTCAGGAGCTATCACTAGACGAAATTCTAGCCTGTCAGGGAGCAGGGTTCGATTGCTGTAAAAATAGTAAACGCCTGAGAGCTCTGAAAGTGTGTTCAGAGGAATGAGAGATCACCCCTGAAAAGAAATTCTTTTCATTTAAAAATAGTTCACGCCAGCGTACAGAGCATATTCAAATACATTTCATGACATCATCCCGAAAGCATTTTTGTCCTGCAAGCAAAGCAGCGTGCGACCAAGAGCGATTCTGTGTTTTCAACAAAGCTGTTTCCTGTCACCACCATTCAGAGCTGTGTGGACCCCGTGACCCTGGTGGAGGCCCTGAGGAGGCTATTAAGGGGAAGGGGGAGTGGGGGGCTGCTTTGGGTGTTTTATCCTCTATTTATTTTTGGTTTGCTGTGTTCGGGTTTGGAGATAAGTATAGTGATATGCGGCAAAGAAAATGTTCCTACACACAATACTCAGTTGCACCCTGAGTGAACCAAATTCCCTTCAACAGTAAATACCGACTCACAAGCAGGCACTGAGCTTTCCAACGCCCTGGGGACACGAGACTCAGGACCTCTAGGTTTTGTGCCTGCCCTTTCCCCCAAATAGATTTCCCCTCTGATAAGGACAGAGGACAGACCAGGGATGAGGTTCTGTTAACACTGACTTCCCAGAAACTAAACAGACAGCCCTGGAATAGCTCCTTCCGAATTCCAACCCCACAGTCCCATTCATAACAAAAGACTGTTGTGAGAAACAGGGATTTTGATACACGTCAATTAAGAGACTACATTTGTTCTTCGGAAATATTATTCAAGTAAAACAAAATCATTTTGGAAGATATTCTAGAATGTTCCTCTGGGGAAAGGATAGATTAACAAATGAAAATCCGTTTCTCATCCTTGAAGCAAACAGGGCTTACATATTTTGAGGGATGTTAAAAGATAAATTCAGGCACATTAGAATGTTCACAAGTTTGTTTGAGGAGACAGAGATTCATGAATCGGGCAGCTACAAACCACAGCTCTACGAGGGGCCCGAGGGGAAAATTTTATGAGGTGTTGGTGGAAGCAAGACAAAGAAAACATGTGATTGGTTTAAAGTGGAAAGTCCCTCGTTAGGGGTTGATTTCTGATTGGTAAATTCTCTACTTAGAGGTTAGTTGGCAGTTTCTGATTGGTTGAGCTTAAGTGTCCTTTCACTATTTTTGTTTTTTTTAGTTTCAAAATATTAAAGGATACAAATGTCTTTGTTACATTGATACATTGTATAATGCTGAAGTCAGGGCTTTTAGTGCTTCCATCACCAGAATAGTGTTCGTTGCACCTGACAGGTGAGTTTTTACCC
This sequence comes from Avahi laniger, assembly GCA_963575035.1. NCBI lineage: Eukaryota > Metazoa > Chordata > Mammalia > Primates > Indriidae > Avahi > Avahi laniger. The sequence goes on from CAUYSK010017837.1 coordinate 56,757, forward strand.
CTCTCCCCACCCCGGCGTCCAGCGTCCTTCATGCCGGGCTTTGATTTGCCTGCAAGAGCCCAGGGCCCTGGATTTCCCAGAGCACTGTCCTGCCGATCCATACGGAAGCTGGCTCTACATGGGAAGGCACCCTCAGTCCTTGATTTTATAGTCCTATGCCCACCATTGCATTTCTGCTTCCTCAGCCCTTCTGACCTGGGAAGTAATTAACTACCCACCGTCCACACCTTTACCTCTCCCTGCCTCCGGCCTCACAGGTTCTCCCGGAGGCTGAGAGGGGAGGACCTAAATCAGGAAGGCGGAATACAAAATCCTGCCTGCCGTCATGATCCTCTTTTATCTGTACACAGACTATAAAATGTAAGCACTCGAAACCCCAAAGCACAACCACGCACCGTGCAAGCAAGAGCAATGTTATCTGTGCGGCGTGTGTTGCAGGGTGTCCCCAGAATGCCAGCCCAGGTCCCCTCCCGCCCCTCACTCCTGCCAGTGCCCCTGGGAGAGGGTGGGTGATCCACTGGCCAGGAAGGAGAAGAAAAGCGCAGAGCCTAAGCCACGTTCCGCAGGGGTTTGCTCGGCTGTGACTCTGCATGTCACCCAACGATGCGGTGACTCTGATTGGAGTTTAAAGAGGAACGTCTGTTTGGGTGAGAAAAGTGCTCAGATGAGCTACGCGGTAAGACAGGCAGCAGGAATGCCCCCAGGAGGCAGGATCAAGCTGTTCCTGGGATCTGTTCCGAACTGTGCCCTGGGAGAGGTCACTCAGCTTTATCAATGCCTCGGGTTAGCATAGAACGGAATTTACCTCTCAGGGCCGTTATAAAGCTAAACAATTTAGCACCTATGAAGTCCTATGAGATGGAAGACGCCATAGAAATGCAAATTATTATTGTATTATGAGACACCCATCAACAGGACAGAAAGTAAAACGGGCCCTTTGATGGAGGAGCAGCTCTGCTGACTGACAGCGCCACGCCGCGTCTCGGGAATCCGCGCTGTTTAGCTGTGTGGGTAATTGCCTGCCCTCCCACTCTGTTTCCTCCGCTCTGCTTAGGAATTGTCTTTGGTACGTTTCTCTTCAGGGGTTAGCCCTGTCATTTCATCCTGACCCCCCAGCAAATTGAATAAAATCGTTGCCATAAATCCCCAAGGAGAAGCAATGCCTCTTCATTACAGTAATTATGTTTTACGTGGAGGCTTTTTCATAAAAAAAGAAATAGGTATCGAAGTCTTAATTTAAGTTCAAAGGATGGTAAATTGCTAGTGGCAATGACTTTAGTTGAAGCCCAGCTGTTAAATGGAGAAATTTGTTTTTTAATCTAGGGGAACCTTCTGAGCAGGCCCCCTCCCTGCTAACAAAGGTGGTCTCATTGCTTAACCTCCAAGATCGGAACCTGTGTCTCGAGCGTTGGCAAGACTTGCAGAGCGTCCAGGGAAAGAAGGGACTTCATGCGTGGCTTCAGCAAGAAGGCAGAGTGATGGCGTCAGGATGCACTGGCCCCGCCGAGCTCCGCCCCCGAGTGGGAGCAGAGGACAGAGTGCCCGTCTTTGTCCTGTGCACACCAGCCTTGGTCCGGACGGGCCGCTGCCGTCTCCCAGGTTGGCCTGTGAGTCAATGACGTTGCACACACCGCCCTCGCTGGGGCACCAAAGGAAGCAGCCCAGCAGCCCACTAGCAGTGTGTGACATTCCTATCTCTCCGCAACTGCGCCAACATTTATTGTTTTGGGACTTTTTGATAAAGGCCTTTTTGCACTAAACAATGCTCTTCAACATGATGCTGAATTGCAAATAAAAAAACCAAGCTGGAACTATCATCATTATATTTTGTTTTGTCTAGTTTTTGACATATTTTCAAGACTGGATCTAAATAGCTTTTATTTCTGGCCTGAGTCATGTCCTTTAAGTGGCAGATCTTGACTCAATGGGTCTGGAGCGCGTCCTGAGGTTTGCGATTCTAACAAGTTCACAGGTGACGCCCACGCGGCTGGTCCACGGGCAGCCTGGCAGCCGGGAAGCCCCTCGGAGCTGCCCTAGGAGGGGAGGGGCTGGTTGTGTCCACCCCACACCCCACACCACGCATTGAGGGGTGATTGGAGGGGGCTGGCCCCTTGAGGTGGCACCTCAATACTGTGCACTACCGAACCAGGCACTGCCTGCCAATTAAATCCAAATTAATTAATTCAGAGCGTAGAGTGCAGAACGAGGCAATGTGTGGTAGAAAGATAATGGCATTTGGAGCCAGGAGACAGAGATCTGAGTCCCGTCTCTACCACTTAGAGACAGCAACACAATGTGTTTAACCTTAAATTCCTGACGTTTAAAAGCCGCACCATATATCACCTCAACCGTGCAGTTTTCAAAAGCAGCAAGTGAGATATTCTGTTGCAAAGATATTGCCAAGAAGTTTTGGCTGGTTCTCATGACCTTAGGTTGTGATCAAATCCATAACCCATACCACACTGAGTACAGTCTTATTTTTGTAATGGGTAAAACTATCACAGACTTGCAAAGTGTTTTGTAAGCATTTACGTGTGTAGTTAGATGACAGGTAGCAGACAACAGATACAGGTAGATAATAGACAGATGTGGGCAGGTAGATGACAGGTGAGAGACGTAGGTAGGTAATAAGAAATAGAGATGGTTTCTGACGTTCTCTATGGACAGCACAGTCCTGGGTCCTTGGTTTTTTTTTTTTTTTTTGGTTCTTGTTGTTTGCTTGTTTGTTTTGCTGTTTACCCAAGGTCACAGCTACATTTTATAATTTACTATATCCGAATAACGTGGCATTATTACAAATGCTGCTCTCAGGGCGGCATGCTAGTTAAACTTTGGGAAAATGAATGGTATGATAAATTCAGGCTGCTGCAGGTGCCTTCCCACCTATGGGTGGTTTGCACATCGGTCAAGTGGTTTAGTCCCAGCTCGTGCAAGGAGGGCTCGTGGCGGTGACCCAGGGACCAGGGCCTCGTGCTCACGCAGACACAGGGGACTGGGACTCGGCCCCCTTGTTGGGAGAGACGCGGGACGTGTGTGCACACTGAGACGGGGGTGGAATAATTCAGTGAGCAGCGAGGGCTTTGGGAGCGGCACAGGTCCCAGGGTCTGCCCGGGTTCCGAGGGGGGTGGACCCGAGTGATTCTGAGGCAAGACCAGCTCCAGGCAGGGAGTGTGACCTGGGCGTGAGCCAGCCAGAGCCTTCAGACCGGGAGGAGCGGAGACCCCAGGGGTCCAGCCCCAGGCAGGCACACGGAGCCGGTGCACACGCGTCCTGCCTTGGCCGTGAGATGGCACCTGCGGTGGCTCACCTGTGTGTGACCTTCCTGTGTCACTTCCTTCCCGAGCAACGTGGAGCCTGGAACCCCAGCCCCTTTGCTTTCTTCTTCCTATCTCGTCTGCCATGCGAACCTTGTTTCGTTTTTCCCAATAAACCCCCCATCCCGAGCAAGTACCCGCAGGAGCCAGCCCTGCTCCGGCGACGGTGCCCACCCTGGGTTTCGTCACTGATCAGACGAGCTACTGCACGGGGTCCGTGCTCCGCCTGGGCCCGGGTTCTGAGGTGAGGTGAGAGTTGGGTTGGGTGCTGAGACCACGTAACTCTTGGGTATTGCGAACGCTTCATACCCCTAGACAAGCAATTTTCTCACACTTTAACAAAACGTAGGTGAAGCTAACGGAGGGGCAGACTGATGCACGACCTCCCAGAGCTGCCCTGGGGCACAGGGACAGGTGCTGGTCCTGCGGCCTCCTCGGCCTGTTTGGGGGACAGGCCCAGACCCACGGCGGAAGCAGCAGCCCCCACAGGCAGCCTGCCATGGCTCCCTGGGGAGCAAGGCCTGTCACCTCGCCCTTTGGTGACATTCCCTCCTCCTTGCACACAACTGCCATCGACTGACCTTTACGGCCCATTTTTCTTCCTTTAATAACCGACATCCCCAGTTCACTGCAGCCTTTCCCCGGAGCTGGAGCCGGGAAGAGAGTCTGGAGGCCCTGCAAGTGTGATCCAGCCCGCGTATCCCAGGGCGGTCCAGCGGCCCATGCACTCGCCTCTCCTCCCACGCCACTGCAGGGTCTCCGCGCGGTGTTTCCTGGGGTGACGGAGGAGACGGCCGGAACACCCTCTTCTGGGCGTTTACAGACCAGCCTGCTGCCCGGCATGGGCGGAAACGCTCCGCAAGGAGCAGGGGACTCACTGCCGATTCCAAGAGCCCGCGACGCTCCCATCCTTGGGTGGAGCCGCCAGCCGGCTGTCTCCCTGGGCACGGCAGCTGTGCACAACCTCCCCCAGCCATCATCTTCCATTATGGGATGGAAGCCGTCCAGCCCCTGGTGAGGCGCGGGCGAGTGCTAATGTCCACACGGGCACAGAATTATTGACCATGAACTGAGGAAAGGTGGCTTTTCCCCTCCTTCCTCCTGTGATTGGAATCACTAATAAGATCAACATGAAATTAACACGATTCCCAGACTGAAGCACTTGGGGAAGAATCTCTTAGGTCCATTTTTTAATCACTGAACCAAGACTATATTGTGCTGTCAAAGTGCCAGATTATTTCAAATTAGCCAAATTAATTAATCTAACTCAGTCCTTGGCTATAGGAATCAGCCGTTTTAGAATTTCATTGGAGAAAGTACGTGACTTTTTCAGCTCGGTGCATATAGATGAAATTCATTGGCAGGTGGTTTTTCTTCTGTTCAAAGCTGGTATTTTAAAATCCAGGCAGTAATAGGGTTCCCTCAAATACACTCACAGTAAATTTCACAGTTTCTTATTTTATTTTGTTTGCATTTGAAAATATCTACCTTTCTGCTATTAAGATTGCAAGGAGGAGTGAGCGTTATTTTTTTCTTGAGCATTCAAATGTGCTAAAAAGATTGGCTCACATGCAATTCTTTTTATTTTTATTTTTTTTATGATCGGTCTATTTTAAATGCCAGAAATTCAGAATCAATGCCTAAGAAGAGATTTCTGCTGAAGGCATTTATGGATCTCTGTAATTCCGGATTCTCCAGAAATGCCCAAAGCCGAGTCTTCTGTGAGGCAGGAAGGGGAACCGTACCGCGCACACCTGCGGATTCCTCGCCCCTGTCTGGAATGAGTCCAAGACCGTTGACGCCTCCTGTTCATTCAGTGATGTGCACATCAGATTTGCATTCTTGATTTATTCCTCACAATTTATCAGAAAACGGGATGCCCAGAAAAATAGCACCCCAGGTGTTGAGACCAGGCACGGTGGGCCACTGCCCAGCCTGTGTGAAGGAGCTTCTGTTATTTTCACCGTCTTACAGGTTAGAAAATCCAGGCGAGATGCCCAAGTTCACGGTCATCCCATCTCGACCGAACGGGGAAATAGCTGCAGGAGAGCGGAGATGTGCTCCACGCGGCTGTTTCCCCAGATCTCTGCATTGCTAAGTGAGCAGGAAAAATTCGGCCATCTCGGGTGTCAGCTTCCTGCACAGGTGCAGACATGGGCCTGTCCGTCTCCCGGCAGCCTGCGTCTAAAGCGAGGGGCAGGGGCCGTGGCTGCCTCTGGTCCCCACTCCCTGGGCTCCTGGCGGGTCTGAGCTGGGTGCTAAGTGCAGTGTGGAAACTGGCATGGATGCCAGGTGGGGAGCCCTGCCCTCCCCCCGCCGTGACTCTCCTCTGAGCAGACATCTCCGGACCTCCAATTCCCGGGGTGGGCGGTCCGGCCTCTGCAACCTGTAAGCCCAGTCCCAGCGCCCGTAAAAAGGGCACATGTTCTTTGTGGTCACCTTTCCAGCTCACCTCACACCTATGATGCCAGCAGTGAAAGCCGTTACTACCATTCCTGTTAGCGATGCTGATGAGAGTAGTCTGGGCGCGTTTGACATCTTTCCTGGGAGGGGCCTGGCTTTTATGATTACGGCTCATTTCTGCACTTTGAGATTCCGGCCGAGCCCCAGGGAAGAAGAGGAAAAATACTGTGAGAAAGTTGCATGCGTGGTATTTCTGGCTTGATTGGACTCAGGAAGTGCAGCAATCTTGGGGAAAACATGTTTACGCATATTTTTCTGGATATGCATCTATATCTCTCTTAGAGGGGGGATGTTTACTGAAAGGCTTGACCCTCAGCCTCAAATTGCTGACCCATGTTAGGTTTTGAAAAATTGGTTCAGCTACCACCCAAGCAGTTCGTGTCATGTTTGGGGGGCCAGAAAAGGTACCTGGTACTGTAGTCCCTGCAGGCTGTGGAGAAGGCGTTTCTGGGAGGCGATGGCTTAGAACGGGGATTTGCAGAGCTTTGCTGAGAAGCACAGTTTACATTTTTCCCACTGGTGGTCAATATTTGTCTGGGTAATAACCAGACTATGAAATCTGTAAATATCATGAAGTATTTGGGGGATTTTGTTTAATTTAGGAAGAGAAAGTGCCTTCTTAGGATTCACTGGCAGGTAGGATGTAGCATAGTCACAGATGGAATTACTGGAACAATATTTGCTGCTCATATATGTTGCCCGGGGTCTGTGAACTAATCCAGATCCGAGACGTGGGTGAGGATGGTGCCTTCGGTCATGGCCTGGACACGGGCGTCAGCTTGTCAGAGGGCAGCGTCATCATTTACGCCAGTAAAGTGGGGCCTCACAAGCCGTCCACCTTTAATTCATTAGCCACCACCAGAAACCCCTCAGGGTGAAACCATCCTCCCAGAGCCTGGCCCTCCTGCAGCCTGCATCAGGAGCTGGCCCCCCACACCCGGCAGGACTGTGTGCTGGCTCTGCCCCTCAGGGGCCCCTTCACCCTGGTGAAATCAGGGAGCTCATTCCAAAGACAGCACCCTGACCCTGCCCACACCCCTGGAAATCAGAGAAAAGCCCCAAAGCACTCTTACACATGCTTGGACCCCCATCTTCAATACATTTCTCCCAGTGCTTTGGGAGGCCGTGTTGGGAGAATCGCTTGAGCTCGGGACTTTGAGACCAGCCTGGACAACATAGTGAGACCCATTGCCGCAAAAAATAGAAAAATTAGCCAGGCTTGGTGGTGTGCACCTGTAGTCCCAGCCCCTCAGGAAGCTGAGGCAGGACAATGGTTTGAGCACAGGAGTTTGAGGCTGTAGTCAGCTATGATGATGCCAGTGTACTCTAGCCAGGAGCAATAGAGTGAGACTTTGTCCAAAGAAAGAGAAAGGAAGAGTCCTGATTTTTTTTTTTTCACCTGCCCTTCAGGTCTACACAGAGCTTGAATGGATTCCAAAGTCTCCCCTAGCTTTTGTTTGCTTGTTCTGTTTTTATCTGGAGTTTGTTAGGAGGACGATGAAACTAAAGGCTGCTGGAAAAAAATGTTAGGGCTCCATTGCCTAGAGCGGAAAGCTGAGTGCTTAAAGAAGGTGTGGAACTGAGTGAGGTCTCCGGGATTAGACAAGCAGGAGGGAGTGAGGAGCTAATTGTGTTTTCTTGTTTTCTCCTTAATTTGGAAGAACAGGAAGAAGGAGGAAGCCCATATGTTCTGCAGTTTCAAAATATGGTCCTAAGCTCTGCAACTCGGAGTCTGAAATGAAGCTCAGATCTTGAAGCTTCCATGGTAAAAAAAGCTCCTGCCTGCAATGCTCTGCTTCAACACTTTGGGAAAAATCAACAAGGTTTTCTTTTTTAAAGTGTTGAGATACGGGGAGGCGGGGAAGGCTCCAGAGAGCCTACGGGCATTTGCATTTTAGAAGACCATTTTAAGTTTTTGTTCCTTAAATGAGATGTGCAAAGGCTAATCCAATCGGAGCTGGAAGGTGCTCACGGTCTATCTGCCTCCAGCGTCTCCACCAAATGACCAGCACCCACACTCCCACCGAAGTGACCACTGCAACCCCACCTGCTCCTGAACACCCCAGTGTGGCCCAGCCCCCAACAGCTCCCTTCGCCCCGAGTCCTCGCGCCTTCCCCGCCCGCCTGTCCCGAGTCCCCTCTGGCACACGCTGCAGCCTGCCCTCCCGCCCATCCCGCCCCTCGCGGCTGTGCAGGCTGGGGCAAGTCTCTCCTTGTCTTCTTTGTGCAAACGAGACAGCCCCACTCCCTGATGAGACGGATGGGAGAGCCAGTGAGGGGAAGGGCGGCGCCCACCTGCGAAGGGTCCGACTCCCAGCACACCTGCTGCCTCTTCCGTTCCGCCCCGCGCACCCGGGAACACCTGTCTGTACCGCTAGTAGGCCTGGTAAGGGGAGGCTCAGCAGAGGCAGACCTGGTGCCAGCGGACCTAGTAGAAGCAGGCTTAGCAGCGGGAGAACTAGTAGAGGTTGGTCTGATTGGGACAGGTGTGGTAGCGGTGAGAATAGCAGCAGAGCTGGTCTTAGCGGAGATGGGCCCAGAGCAGGCAGAGCTGGTGGAGGCAGGTTGGTAGAGGTGCGTCTGGCAGAGGCAGGTCTAGTAGAGGCAGGTCTAGTGGAGGCAGGTCTAGGGGTAGGTCTAGTAGAGGCAGGACTAGTTGGCCAGGTGCAGGTGTAGAAGCAGAGGGCATCTCACTGTGATATTCAGGCCCACGCACCTGCCCTCCCAGGAGCCAGTGACCCTGGCGGGCGACACTGTGTCTGCCTTGCTGTGGTGTTTCCCTCTGGTCAGCGGCAGGGGCTGGGCTCCCGCGACGTGTCCTGCGCTATCTCGCTGCATCTCCTGCCCGTGGCTCCCGGTGCTCACGCTGCCATTTGTCCTGCAGGGAGCGGAGACCCTCGCGTTCGCCTGTGTGACTTGGGGGCTCTGACCCAGCCCGGCGACAGGGCTGGCCGTGATGTCGCCAGTTAGCACAGCCCACCCCCAGCCCACGGGGACTGATCCGTGGGGGGAGCGTTTCCTTCTCAGTGCCCAGAGAGTCGTGAGCAGAAGTTTGGATCTCCTGGAAAGAGAAGCCTCCTCTCTCATCCGTGGGAACAGCAGCGGGGAGGCTGGAAGGGCACTGACCCCACAGAGACAGGAAAACTTGGTCTTCGGTGACTTCTTTTGGGATTTGGGCTAAAACGTCATCTGAACCTAGACCTATGCAAGGACTTGTTTACAAAAGCCCCAACATCTGTCTTTTTAATTTTAGCTTGAGCTGGGTGATCCGTCTCCCTTGCTCGTAGCTCCCACAGGGAGGGCTCGTGCCAGCGCTCGCTCCCCAGAGGCTGGCGCTGGGCTGTTCCGCGCCGCTGCCACTCGGGGATGGCTGGGACCGTGGGAGGAGGGCTCCGAGCTGCTGCTTTCACTGGCCCGTCCCAGTCCTGCTTTCTCCTTGTCATGATTTCGCCATTATTTTTAGCATGTTAACATCAGATACCCAAGTTAGTGAAGATGTTCCACTTCAAAATATATACCCCAGAGAACAAAACCAGACCGGAACCTCTTTGGCACACGTGTTTAATGGCTGACTTGTGAGGAGCTTTATAGCTGCGGTGGAGAGGTTTTTGGCACGGGCCGTATAGCCTCTTTTAGCAAATTTCCTAAAAATTAAATGCATTTTACGCTCCGCAGCATAGTAAGCGCTGGAAAGGTGAAAGCCCGCGGAGCCCAGAACCAGTGAGCAGTCCTCTCCGTGTTCTCGGAAGGCATCACCCGCCAGATGGGGCCGCGGGACTCAGCACGGCGACCCCCTGGGAGCACCTTCCCCTGGATCTGTCGGGGCTCCGCTGAGGATTTATCACGCCGTGTTCTACCTTGAAGCCCAGAATCAGTCTCAGTAAGCGACACCCAGGCAGGGAAACGGCGCGATCAGGTCTCAGTTACCACGTGGGCTGCGCACGCGCGCGCGCACACACACACACACACACACACACACACACACACACACACACAAATGAGAAATGCATTCGAATCGCATCTTCCTGGGGCTCTTCTCGGGAACGGCAGGGACCATATTTATGAAAGAATTTTAGCACAGTTCTTGGCACGCAGGAGACCCTTAAACATATATGTATATGCACACGTATCCGAACTTCCAGCTTTTTCACAAATCTGTGCCAAATGCCGCCTCTCCCGTTAAATTAACTTGATACCTCCCACCTATCAGGATGGAAGAGAATTTTGTCTTGCTTTGAACTAGCAAAACACTGTGTAATTATCTCCAATAACATTCAACAATAATACATCATCTACGCTATGAGGAGGTTATTTCTATAAAGTCCTTAAGACCTTAAGGGTTGTTTTTGGCATGTTGCAAAACAAGTAGTTCTGTACACAGCACATAGCAGGTGCTCATCTAATGTTACAAAGCAAATAGCTGAGCACATTGCACATAGCAAATTTTCATACAGATATAACCAAATGCATTTTAAAAATCTGGGATATATGAGATGATAGTAAAGTAATGCGTAGCTAATATTAACACTATATAAATGTGATTGAATACACATTTTACCAAAGAAGAAACACAAATGGCTAACAGACACACATGAAGATGCTCAACATGGTTAGCCACTAGAGAAATAAAAATTAACACCATAATGAGATATCACCTCAAACCCACTACAATGACCACAATAAAATAAAAAGGCAGACAATAACAAATTTTGGATGCAGAGAAATTTGAACCCTTCCTACATTACTGAAGGGAAGATAAACCATATTGCCACTTTGAAAAACAGGCTGGCACTACAATTTATATTTCCATCAGTATAGAAATTGTTCATAAAAAATTAAACATAAATTTACCATAAAGCCCCCCGATTCTAAAGCAAGGAATCTACCCAAGAGAAATAAAAATATGTATTCACCCAAATATTTGCATGCAAATGCTCATAACTGCTTTCTTCAAAATAGCCAAAAAGTGGAAACAGTCCAAATGTCCATCAGTTGGCTATCGGATAAATAAAATATTCCAGAGTCATGCAGTGGAATTCTATCCAGCAATAAAAAAATGAACCATTGATCTGTGCTGCAATGTGGAGAGACCCTGAAAACATTATGCTAAGTGAAAGTGGCCAGTCACAAAACCCAAGCAGTGTGTGGTTCCCTGTATGTGAGGTATCCAAGAAAAGGCAGGGCTGCGGAGATGGAAATCAGACTCTTGGCTGCAGGAGGTTGGGTGGGTAGAGGGAGGGGCTGTCAGGGAGCCCCGGGATTCTTCTGTGATTCTAACATTGGATTGTGGCGATGGTTTCACAACTCGGTAAATTTACTAAAAATCATTGAATTGGCCAATTAAAATGGGTGAAATTTATGGTATATAAATTAGACCTCCATAAAGCTGTTAGAGAAGATAACTGGGCTTCCAGTTCGTGGCACCTTTATCTACTAGAAGAATAAAATAAAGCCCAGCTTCTTTTAAATAATTTTCCAGCAGTTGAGAAATGCACTCAAGCGCCACAAAAGGATAAAATACGGAATCTGCCTGCTTCTAACTTATTTATTATATCTCGGCACAACAGTTGTTTGGACTAATGTAAACGAATAGAAAGAATAGCTTCTTTACAAAAGCTATTGAAATTGGAATAAATTTTTAGAGAAAAGTCACATGATTTTTTCTCTAAACAACAGTTTTGTAGAGATCTTAAACTTCAACAATTAGGTTAGAAAGGAATGCTTTTGCCAAGCCTTTATTGGATCTGATCTATTAGTTTGTTCACATGAATTGTCAGTACTTAGCAGTCTTCTGCTGATTAATTATTCACCCCAAACTCTATTAGCAAATATTTACCACTTACAGCCTAATTAAAATTGAACCCAGGCTACTATAAAATAAAGGTCATTCTAAAGCTCTTCTCAAGAGAAATACAGACTTGGTTATGGGAGAATTGCCAAGAAAATCTTTCTTGAGGGGTTGTTTTGAGGTTGATAAGAAACTTAGGAATATGAGTGGCATTTGACACTCAGAGTTCTACTGCTATTTATTTGAACAAAGCATCAGATTCATTTAAACTGGACGAAGATGTGGATACAGAAATGGGAAAGTGGGTTAGCAGGCAATAATGAATACATCAACACTGCCACAATAAAACAGCAGCGCCATGAGCACAAAGGATGTTCTCCCCGCCCCGGGGAGCCTGTATCCTTGAAAACATAATAGGCCAATAAGAGGCCCCGACTTCTGAGTTCACAATGCAAGGTCTTCCGCCTCTCGGAACTGTTGGCAGGTGCGTCTGCCGGGGGCGCAGGGTTCTCTCAAGAGGGACCATCACAAGACGCACCCTTCCTCCTTTCATCGCCCAAGGAGATGAGGGAAGTTTTAATTGTTCTTTCTTTACCGTACACATTGAATGCAGTTCTGCCCTCCTCTGTTGTCGCTGTTGTGCTACCTTGTAATACGTGCATGTTCTGCGATAAATTGTTCCCTCTCTCTCTCCCCACTATACCGGTACAGGGTGATCTTTTGTTTGCAAGACCGTGTTAATATTTCCCCAGCAGTACATATCCATGTTAGAGAAAAATGGTTAAAGTTTCAACAAAAGTCACCCTTAAGGTTTTTCTGGTTGGGCACTGAGCATCCTTTCCAGCCGGAGCCATCGTATCAGTTCCCTAAAAGCAGCCTTTGGGGCTGCAGGCCGGGCTCCCCGCCCCTGCTGGGACGTAGCTGTGCCCACCTGCTTCTCCCCCGCTGACCTCAGGGCCGCCCAGGAGGGTCCCGGGCTGCACGTCTGCAAAACAGAGCTGTGAAGTGGATGCGGGAGGGAGGGGAATGGAGGTTTCCACACTGGTTGGAAGTTTCCCATCTCCCTTCCTGCAACGCAGTTTTATAAAAGGCAAAGTCTTATTTTAAATTCTGACTTATTTCCCACAACAGCCACTCATGGAAAAGGAGCCACAGCATGAAACATAACCGTCAAAGATCAAAACCGCAAACACCTAAGACTTTAGTAAGGTCCTGGGTGTGTTACTATGGACAAAACGCACCGCTGAGAGAGGACCGTGGGTTATGCAGAACACAGGAAGAGGCCCAGACAACTTGGGGGAAGAGACATTTCCAGTAATTGAATAGCCAAGACAGCTTCTCAGTCCAGACACAATGAGCTCTCTCCTTTTTGCCTACCAGAGTTGAACATGAAACAAAAACACAGAGACACGCTGGTGAGCGTATTAGTTTTGTGTGGCTGCTATAACAAATCGCCTCAAACTCAGTAGCCTAAAAGGACGCAAATCCACACCCTTCTGGTTCTGGAATCAGAAGTCTGACATGGGTCTCACTAAAGTCTAAAATTGAGGTGTCGGCGGGATGGGGTTCCTTCCGGAGGCCCCAGGGGAGAGTCCGTTTCCTTCCACTGTCCCGAATCTGGAGCCCCCACATTCCTGGGCTCACGGCCCCTCCAAAGCCAGCAGCAGTGCCCTGAGCCCCCATGGGGGACTCGGACTCCTTCTGTGTCCTTCGTCTGTGTCTAAGGACCTTCTGACCTAAGGACACTGGCCCACTCAGAGGAGGTTTAATCCACGGTAATTCCCCATCTCAAAGTCCTTACCTGCAAGGTCCCCTCTGCCATTGATGCAGCATATTCACAGGGTCCAGGGATCAGGGCGCAGGCACGTTTGGGGGCCGTTCCTCTGTCCCCGCGGTCAGGAAGTGAGAAAAGGCTCATTCCCGTACCCCCTGTTGAGAATGTAAATGCTGAAAACTCTCTAGGGAGGGAAATAGAAATAACCACCCAAAAAAGCCTAATAAATATGTAAGACGTTTAATCCGGCAAGTTTGCTTTGGAAATCTGTCCCAGGATGTGACTATTTATATACGCAAAGCTTTACAAATCAGTGCTTTTGGCACTAGAAAGAAGCTGAAAAAATTCAAATGTCTAACAACAGTAGATTCGTTAAATAAATCATAGTATATGTATTTGTATCCATTATTTGTGCTACGTAAATATTAAATAATTACCCCAAGATTTAGCAACTTAAAAATTTGACATTTACTCTGCACGCAGTTTTTTTTTGAGACAGAGTCTTACTCTGTTGCCCGAGCTAGAGTGCCGTGGCATCAGCCTAGCTCACAGCAACCTCCGACTCCTGGGCTCAAGCGACCCTCCTGCCTCAGCCTCCCAAGTAGCTGGGACTACAGGCATGTACCACCATGCCCGGCTAACTTTTTCTATATATGTTTTTAGTTGTCCTATTTTTAGTAGAGACGGGGTCTCGCTCTTGCTCAGGCTGGTCTCAAACTCCTGAGCTCAAATGATCCTCCCGCCTCGGCCTCCCAGAGTGCTAGGATTACAGGCGTGAGCCACCATGCCTGGCCTGCATGCAGTTTTTGAGGGTAAGTTTACCTCAAAACCTAAGTTTGGGCTCAGGTCCCCTTGCGAAATTGCCACAAAAACGCCAGCCTGGGCTGCGTCACCGGAAGGCTTGCCTGGGGTGGGTGGGGCGACTAACACAGTGGCTCACTCACCCCTGAGGAGCCGGTGCTGACGGCTGTCAGGTGGTCACGTGGACTTCTCCACAGGGCTTCACGGGTGTCCTCAGGACTGGGGGGGGGGAGAGAGAGAGAGAGAGAGAGAGAGACAGAGAGTGAGTGAGCACCAGAGGAAAGACTTTTACGGCCTTTTACGGCCCTTTACGGCCCAGTCTTGAACGTCAGCACCTGCATTTCTAACAGACTCTATTCCTTGGAGGTGATTCACTTAGTCCAGCCCACAACCAAGGAGAGGAGAATTTGGATTGTCTTAAAAGGGAAACATGTCAAACAATTTGAGGAAATATTTTAAAACCACAGCATCATATAATCAAAAGCACTGCATTCATCTAAAATGATTTTGCAAAAACATATCCAATAAAAGATATCCATGCTATAATGTGGTTACAAAGGTACATTGCAAACAGTGTGTATGGTGAGATATACATATAGTCAGTAGCCAAGAGCTTGGAACCCTGTTGTGAGCATATTGTGTGTACTACCCCCTCCAAGGGGAAGTAAGTCAGGAATAATACAGCCCTAAATACTAACAATGATTTTGTCTGAGTGCTTGTGATTTGTGGTGCTCTTACTTGGTACTTTGCTGATTTACATCTTCCGATTTTCCTGTGATGAGTTTGTTTGAGGGACGGTGTGATCTTGGGAGAAAGAACATGGTTCTGGAGTTAGACCTCCTAGATTCGAAGTCCAGCTATGCCGCTGGCTTGCTGTGTGGACTCAGGGTGGTTAATCAGCCGCTCTATGCCTCAGTTTCATCGTCTGTAAAATGAGTGTGCTAGTGATAACATCTCTAAGCCCCACGAAGCCTGACTTACACTCCCACACGTTTCAGTTCAATGGTCTGCGTTGCCACTTGGGGGTTCGGAAGCTCCCAGGAGGTTCTAACTTTCAGCTGACTGTGACCCACTGAGTGGGAATCTCCACCCTCCACCCGCCTTTCAGGATTTCTTTAAATAAGTCCCATTTTCATGTCAGTGCGACATATGCTAAATATAATTTGAGTAATTTGGGGTGGTCCTTTCTTGCTAAATATATAGAAAGAAAAAAAATATTGATGGTAAAAGTTAAATACGAGTCCCTGTTGCAACATGTGACCATCCAGTCTAGTGCTGTGAATTGAGTCTAGCGAAACTGTAGCGGTTAGAGAACAGTCAGACGTTTGAACACTGTGTCTCTTTTGACGAGCTCCTGAGGGCAGAGAAACACAATGCCATTGTAACCTAATGTGCTATATGCCTATTTTATAATAGGCGCGTGTGTGTGTATGTATGTACGGATTTGCGCTTTTGCTCTTGTCCCGACATTGAAATAGGATTTCTCTATTTTCAAGTAAATGAGCACAAAATACAACACTGAAACTGACTTTGGGTCTTCCTAATTATTTTGAGCTCTCCTGAGCTATTTTTCCTTAAATTTTGCAGAAAGTGATCTGGTTTTAGGAAATATCGGGTAAATTGTCCACGGAGTAAATAAACCAGGATGCTGAGCTTGGCTGGGATGTTATGGAATGCCCCTTTCTTGTGACGAACCGCAGGAGGCTGGCTAAGCCATTCTGAGCAAAATGTAATTGAAAAACTCAGCGCCACGTGATAAAATCACAGGATTGTACCACTCTAGAGCTGGCAAATCCCTTAGAGATGGTCTAGTCTAACCAGCTAATTTTATGGCTGAAGAATCCAGTAAAGTACAGTTTGAGTTTGTCAGATCGAAGCTGCCAGGAAGCCTTCTTCCAGCTCAGCCCCGTGAGGGAGAGTCAGAAACCCAGCCAGTGCTCATTTCTAAGTCTCGTGTGTGGGTAGGACGTGTGGCCGAGACCCTCTCCTGTTAGTTTCTTGCCAGGTGAGATGACCCGAGGTGAACCTTGAGATGCTTCCAGGGTGAGGGAGTTCGGGTGGCTGGTGGCCCGAGCAGAATGTGTCCTCCCTGAATGAGAGGTTCACGATCTCATTGAGACACAAGCAGAAAAAGGGGAAAAAAAAAAAAAAAGAAAGAAAGAAAAATAAAGACATCTGACAAAATAAACGTGAGTCTGTTCACGTTTTCCTTTTCTGTATTTTTTAAACAGAAGATTTTATTCTGTTTTTAGAACAGTTTTAGGTTCACAGCAAAATTAAGAGGAAGGTACAGAGGTCCACGAACCCCCCGCAGCCTCTCCGGCTATCCACGCCCCCACCGAGGGGACGTTTCTTACAATTGATGAGCCCACAGGGACACACCGCGATCACTTGGCATCCACGACTTACGTGAGGTCACGTTCCTGTTGTCCTACGTTCTGTGGGTTTGGAAATGCGTAATCACGTTTATCCACCATCACAGCGTCTTACTGAGTAGCTTTACAGCCCCAAACCCTCAGTGCTGCCCCTGCCCTGTCCTCCCTGGCCCAACCCCTGGCAGCCATGGTCTTTTACTGGTCTCCAAAGTTTTGCCTTTTCCAGAACATCAAATAGCTGGAATCCTGCGGTGTGTGTTCTTGTCAAATTAATGTCTTCCACTTAGTAATATGCATTGAAGATTCCTCTGTGTCTTGTCATGGCGTGATGGCCCCAAAGCCTTCCTCGTCACCGACAGACCTGGGGAGTTACTGCTCTCTCCTCTCTAAGAGTCCCTGAGAGTCCTTTGGATCTTGTCACCCTCACCGAGCAAGTTCTAGGCCTCCAGGGTTTTTATGGAGAGGAAGTGGCCACTCAGCCCCCTGGGGTAAGAGCAATGATTCATAATCGGGGATGGAGGATTCCCAGGAAGTGAAGTGAGTACACTTTAATCTCAGACTTTCTCACCGCCCCTCTTATCCAGCAAGCAAAAGTCGTCAAAATATACCGGACTGTTTTTTTTCTAACAATAAATAAGCAACGAAACTCCTCAAACCCAAGATGCTCCTCATTCGTCAAATGCAACACGTTGATTTTAAACTTGCGCTCACAGCATTTTTTATAGTAGCCGTTCCCGAACACGCCACGGAAAGGGTGATCTGCAGTCTACGTGAGGTGCTCCATTAATTGGTGGCTGTCAACGGGAACCCAGCTGGCGAACTGCTAATGCATCCTCAGACGAGGCTTTGAACATTCCGCGAACATTGTAAATAGCCTCGGCATAAGCGATCGCTGTTCATGATGGCATTATTAAAATTGAAAAAAAAAACTGACTTTAATGAAGGAGGCTAATAGAGTTCATTTGATGGAAAATGTTTACTTGTAGGTTTGTGTATGGGACTGCATAATTGGCAATTTCGGGCAAGAAAGGCGGTGGAACCCATGACGGGCTAAGCATTCTGTGACTCCAGTGTTAATATTTGGATGGACATATCTTTGGGGTGCACTGCCGATGAAAGCTGCGGGCTCAAGGTCGCGTGATGTTTCTGTTCTCTAGGAGAGGGGGAAAGGAGTTACTTAAAATTTAACACAAGAGTCTCCTAAACACACACAGTCCACGTCACTCTCCCCCGCCTCCTGTGCCCTCCTGTAAATACAGAATCCCAAGGGAATGAAACACTGCCCTTCCTTATCAGCCAGGATGCTTAACATACTTGACTTAAACATGACATTGGAAGATGGCAAATCCCAAAGTAAGCAGTTTCTACTTCAAACATAAGCCCACTTCGAGGAGAGATCAAAGAGAGGGAGCTTTCCAAATGGCAGCTGAATTTAACATTCCGAGGCAGGAGGGCAGATTAGAATAGGATTTTGCTTGCAATAACATTTGGGGTCTGCTCTGCGTTGCCGAATGCTTAATCTAGCCAGGATGGAGAGAGAGCTCCCATAGGCCCTCATCTCTCACACTGTTACAGGAACTACTCTCTCCTTCCAGCAGGGGCTCCCAGCCCATTTCAAATCAGTGCTTTCCTTCCAGGGTAGCGGTTACAGGACAATAAAAACATCCTGTTTCTAAAAAGAATTTAGAAACGAGTATAACAGGATATTCTCAAACCTGGTGCAAAGAGAATCACTTCATTAAAAGCACACAAGAGGAGATAGACATTTGTACTGGTTCATGGGCACCTCAATCTTACAAGATAGGTCGTTGGTTGTATTATTTTTGTTACGATCATTATTTTGTTACTATCATTTATTATTATTCTTAATTTGCCATCTGCAGCTCCAAAGAGCACAACTGTGAATTCTTAAGAACACAGGAAGCGAAGGGGTCTGGAGGTCACTGTCTCTACAGCAGGCTGCCTGGGAGGACCCTCTGCGGCCGGAAGGCTGGTTCTGTCTTGCTCTGAGCATGTCACAGACGTGGATTCCAGCGCTTTCTTTCACGGAAGCCTTCAGAGTGACTCAACAATCTTTTCATCTCTCCACTGGATTTCTCTTTCTTCACTGTAATTCAATCTAATTTAAGAAAATTAGAGTGTAGAGTGTTGGGTGTCAACAACAACAACAAAAAAACATAAGAATGCTACTTCAAAGAGCTTTTACTCTAGGAAGGAGCACACACATCCTCCGATAAACTATGTTTCCTTCTGACCTCAGTGAAAACGTGACACTTTTTAGTTCTAGTCATGGGTTTGAAAATTTGCTATCACGTGAGTGGTGTCTCTTATCCTATCCCAGCTCCCACCGCAACGTCCTAAAGAGAGATGCATCTTCATCACCCACTTTCGAGTGAGGAAACTGGTTAAAAAGTTTGCCTGAGGACACATTTTTTTAACTGGTAGGGCAAGAGTCAAACTCGAATAATGTCTTATTCTAAAATCTAAGATATGGGCTTCTCGTCTGTAAATTCTGAAATCAAAAAGTTCTGAAAACAGTCATTTTCATAGATTTGACGGCAAAAACTGCCAAGAATTTACATAATATTATTGATAATCATTTCAAGTCCTTTATTCTGATCACATATACAGTTAAGAACAGAAATATCAATGTATTTTGAAAACAGATGATGCTCCAACCCCAGCTTGGGGGTGTTATGTAAAATAGGGTGAATAGATCATATTACTTCTTTAAAAATAAAAAAAAAAATCCTGAACTCTGAAACACAGATGGTCTCAAGGGCTTTGTGAAGGGGATTGTGGACCAACTGCACTGCCTCTCAAGGAGAAGTACAGCGAAGTCTATACCATATAATACTGTATTTCATAAAGCGTGTGCATCAAAATATGGGAAGTGAACAGAAATTTTAACGTAATCCAATTTCCTTCTCAATTAAAAAACATTCCTTCTGCAGTTCTTTGACGGTTGTCCGTCCAGCTGACCTGATGGCCGGCCCTGGTGGGCTGCTGGTCTGTTCCACTGCTGGTCAGTTCAGGTTATTAGGGAACTTGGTTATTCAGCCAAACTTCCCTTCTGCATAACATCCCCCTGGGCTCCTGTTCCGGGTCCCGGCCAAGCACCACAAGGACGACAAAGTGAATTTGTTCCAACAGCGCCGCCGTTCACAGCCCAGGGCTTCCGGACGGTCGTTTTAAAATTTAATTATTTATTGAAACATTTCAAAGTGACCTGAAATCTTTCATTCAAAATTTCCACCTATAAATTCTATGCCACCGGATAGTTGATTTTAGCTTTTCATAGCTGTGACTTTTATCCCCTAATTTTGTAGATGAAGCTTTTTAAAAATGCTCTACACATGGAAAAGAAAAATAACAAAGTAAATGCTGAATAAACACAAGTGCTTTTCCTCCTTCCTGCCTCCTTGCAGGGGAAAGTTAAGTTTCTCTGGCAGAGAGCAGATACTGAATCTTCTTCCGTCGCTCACTGGAGAATGGAGTTTATGATTCGGGGAACCCAGAGAGGCTGCTGTCTGGGCATAAGCTAGATCCAGCTGCAAGTCTGCTTTGTAGGTTTCCAAAATAGCATCAGAATAAACTATTTGCGATATGGACGCCTGAACCAA
This sequence comes from Avahi laniger, assembly GCA_963575035.1. Lineage (NCBI taxonomy): Eukaryota > Metazoa > Chordata > Mammalia > Primates > Indriidae > Avahi > Avahi laniger. Next base: position 76,897 of record CAUYSK010017837.1, read on the forward strand.
GGAAGCTGCATTAGCAAAGAAGCTGTGTAGCCCGGTAGTTACTGATGTTTCCCAGCACCGCTGCACCGTCTAAGAGGCTCCCGGTGGCTAATGCGATGTCTCGTGTCGTGGAATGTTTCTTTCCACCTTACGTGAGTCTTTGGAGGTCTGGACCGAAAGAGGACCAGGGGACTGGCAGTGGATCCATCCTGGCCTGGGAGACACAACCCAGCAGGAAGGATATGACTCGACACCGGGACCCCCAGGTCATGGCTCGCTCTGAGGTCCGAAAGCCTGACCGGGGAAGGTCCGCGTCTGGGGTCACCGCAACCCCTGCGGTGACGTCCTTGAGTGCTACCGTTGACTCTGGTCCTCACCACCCACCCTCATGCCCAGACTCAGTGACCGCAGACCGGAAGTGTGTACCGTGTCCACGGGCACGTTTCCCAGCACCTGCCAGAACGCCGCGGCTGTGCCCACCCAGGGTGACCTTGCTCACGCTGTCGCTCGTCCTCACGCTCTGTACCTCCCTCCACGGCGCGTCACCCCCAGAACACGACCAGCGTTTGACTGAGCAACAAGTGCTTTATGGTAAATTTTAGAAGCCTCAGGGTACAAATCATTTATTGGTAGTTAATTTCCAATTAATTTTTATACAATTACAGCTTATGACCTCACTCTACCTGGATTAATTTAACAAAATGATCATGTTTCTTCAACTGCCTTTTTTCCACCCTAGATGAGAAACGTACCTTTCAGCTTTGGTTAGAAACTCATACCCTTTCTCATCCCTGAAGGTCGGCACCCTTCAGTAGGCCCGGAGTCCACACGCACAGCCACAGGTGTGCACACACACAGACACACACACATACACAGGCACACACGTACACACATACAGGCACACATGCACACATACACAGGCACACGTGTACACACATAGGCACGTGTGCACACGCACAGGCACACACACAGGTACAGGCACACACAGGCACATGCACACACATGCATACATACACAGGCACACGTGTACACACATACATGCACGCACACACACCGGTGCACAGGGTCCTATACGCCCTTGCTTTGCAGGCCCAGCTGGCTGTGTGCCGAGTCCGCCTTCTCACTGTGCGTGGTGGGGCCACACACACCCGGGCCTCCACATCATTGCAGCTCTTGATTTGTGAATGTAAATCCTCCTACTTAACCCTTTCATTGTCCCTGAAGTGTGTTTACACACAGAGACATCCACGAGCTCTCCTGGCTGCTGTGGCCCCATCTGGAAGGTGCCACCTGTGCCCACTGGAGAATGGCAGCCTTGGTGCTTCCTCTGCCCCGTCCTAGACGCCTGTGGCCACTGGGCTTTCCGCTGCCTGGGGCTGAGGAAGCAGTCCTCCCTCGACTTGACTTCCAGGTAGAACCGTCGTCACCATCCCCATCGGGTTGATGTCACGGCTGCCCTTGTCCGTGGTGCCTGGTTTATGTTGCGTCTCCCTCTAAAGAAATGCTTGAAGATGTCCTTGAGCGAGCTTCCCTTGCAGCCCTTGGACCAGAACCGCGCCAAAGAGGGTCTTCTCCGCCTTGGACGACCCAGTGCCTTCTCCTCTCAGCCTTTTGTGGGCAAGTCGGAGAGATCTGTCTATTCCAGAGAGTTCAAATGGATACGAGTCTAAATTCCACACAAAAGAAAACGGGAAAAACCGATTTTCCCACTTTCTTGCCATTTTGCCTGCCATCCTGCCAGATGCCACCTTCTCATGTCTCCGGAGCTGCGCGAGGCTCCTCCTGTCCCGATCCCTGTTGGCTTCGGAGACAGAAACCCTGGATGTGACTCTCTGACATTTATTAATCATTCTGCGTGTCAGGGTCTATTTATCACATGGAGCAATTGCAGAACTTTCTTCCCGACTTGTTGACAATCCTCTACTCCGCGGTGACAGACTATCTGACCAAGTGGGGATGTTGCATCAGATTTAACAAAAATTAAGCAAAAATTACCTATTCCTTCTGGTTCTAATTTCCTATTCCATTTGACATCGATAGAAATCTATTGTGGGCCATACCCCTTATTTCTGGAGACAGTACAGGAATATTCATTGAGAGAGATGTATGGTTGGGTCTTGGTTACTTGCAGGTAAGAGCTTCAGATTTAAAAATACTCAGGTCCCGGCTCTGCTTTCTTCACTAATAATAGGTCACAGCTGTTTTGTCTGATCTGAAGAGGGCCGTGTTATAATCAAGTATACCAAGAGGCACGAGTTGAATGTGATTTTAATATTCTGGCATAATATCATAGTTGTGGCTTTGAAAAGTGCCCTGCATGATTAAACCTCTTCGCTTGTATTGAAGAAGGATACTTTGCTTCAGATTAAAGTCAAAACAGTGAAACTGCTTACGGAAAAATGACCTTTCTTGTCCTTACTTGCATCAAGTAGATTCTCAGGCATGTGAGCCCAGCAGGGACTCCGCTTAACTCACTGGCTGAATCCCCAAGACGAGCAGAAATCATTATTTACTTTTATGACTCTAACCAACTTGTTCCATCATGGGAAGCCCATGAGTTTCCACGAGGTCACCTTGCTGAGATAGTATTAATACTTATTGCACCCAGCCCGATGATATTAGCTTTATGATTTTTTTTTTAAACTCAAAGGTTATATTTCCACATCTAATATTTATAGGGAGATTCTTGTTGTGATGTAATCTCACCAACATCTGATACAGTTAGGACTGAGAACCTAGTTTAAAACCTTGCTCCCACACCTCAGATGAGGCTGAGCACTGTTGTTGTATGACAATACATTTTAGTCTGCTCTTTGCTTCTTTCTGGTGTGAGGTTGTGCTATGTATTTTTAAATATTTTTAAGTATGTCCACTCTTAAGATGCATCATGGGAAAGTCAGGACAGTTTCATTAACTTCTAAAGAGTCATCTGGAATAATACGTATAGCCGATATACATATTAACACAAGTAAAATAGGGACAGAAGATGCAAATAATAGCATTAGTTCAAATGATTACCCATCTGCAAACAGCTGCCTCTGTAACAAAAATACCCAACAAGAAAATTTTGCAATGTCTTTGGTTTCTGTGCTTTTTGGGATCTAGGCTCTTACGTGTTCAGATAAAGCATTCGTTGGTGTATTTATTCTACAAACTGGTGCATGGGAAATCTAGTTCTAGGTAAAGATGAAAAAAAAAATACCTCCCCTCTCTGTCACTTTTCTCTATTTCTAGGATGATTTCTTCTTGTCAAGAGCTGTGAGTATCTGAGACTTTACCCTACTTATAACCTAACGTGTTAGCCCGATGCAGTTTCACCATTGCTGGCAGAGGACAAGAGACTCCTGGGTCAGAGGTAAAAGACAATTTATTGCCCACAGCCATTACAGTTGCCCAAATATCGCCATTTCTCTCCTGCACTCAGTTTCCTGTCTGTCTGCACGTCAGCCTGGTCGATGAGTATTCTTCCCACCTTCTCCCAGCCCCCCTTGGGATTAGCTCAACTACACAGTCTTCCCCCAAGCAGCTTGAAGAGCAGGTGACAGTCATCTCCGGAGTTTACTTGGGTTGGTCTGTGTACATCACAAGTACGGGACACGTTCCAACGTTACCAAAGACTGTCTTTTCAAATTCTAAGCCTCTGTCATCAGTAAGGCGAAGTTACTAATATTATAGTTTTATAACTATCAAGTTGATAAGCATTTTTTCAAGGAATCTCCTCATGACAAACCTCCCCCCGGTGGCGCAGACAGGGATCCGGTGGGACCCAGTGACCTCAAGTGTCTAGCTGAAAACAGCTCTTGGTCTTCCTGAAACTAAAGACTGAAAATGTGTTTCAACGTTGCTTATAAAAATTTAACTTCAGCATTACAGAGACTTCAGGAATAAAAACTCAGCCGGAGGAACATGAGTTCCAACCGATTCCAACTTTTCAACTTAGATGCCCGCACAGGAGACGGGAATGACAGGACTCAAACGGGGGACGAGCACCCCGGGAGCAGAGCTGCAGGGAACATGCGCCTCTCTTCTGCTCTGAAGCTCGTGCAGGGCGGCACGGGTGGCTGTGAGTGCTCATGGAACCTGCTCTGCATTTTCCAGAATAATTACAGGGTGATTTTTCAGGGAACGTGTGCAGCGTTTCTATTTTAAACTTCAAGTTTGATGGAGGAAATTTGTAGAGCAAATGATCTTGCTTGTAAAGCTATATGCCAACTAAAATTAGCATTAAGTTGGTTGAAGATTTGAAGAAAGGTGTAAGGAGATTGTAGATTCGAAGCTGATTCAGGAGGTTTCTATGGATCCAATTTTGCGTCATCGAGGGTTTGTGGTTGCATTTGTTTCTCTAATCAGAAACAACTAACAATATGTATTTTTAAATCTTTGAGGAACCATTAGACTTTGTTCTTGAAAATATAAAAATATCCATGTTTCGTATTTTTTCCTTTATGGCTATAAAAGCATCATCATATTTTATTTTATGTATATATACATTATATAGTATAACATTCATATGTGGCTGAAGATCGTATAAAGTAAAAATTATGATATTTAGATTCTTACTGACTGAAGTTATTTTAAACATAAGGTGTTTAGTGTAACCTTTTTAATGGTTACAGATTATTATGTGTCGATTTATTTTACCATGTTCAAGAGCAAAGTGATATTCTTTACACGCCTGTTTGCATTTTTTCACCTTTATTATAAGCTAGGGAATACACAAAGAGAAACTGAATGGATGTGGTTTCGAGTCCAGTGAGTCTAGCTCACAAAGAGTTTTGTTGGAAAGGCATTTGCGCGTTTTCAATAAGCCCTTTGCATACCGTTTGTGAATCCTTAAAGAAATCAGGAATAGAAAGCTGCAGATTCCCAGGAACAGAGAAAATTTGACCCTAAAAGGTAAAGTTCCAGCCCAGACTTGGAAAACAGGAAATTTCAGATGGTTTTTGGCAAAACGCACCGAGCCGCTCCTCCTTTTTGGTGAGCTAAGTTTCCCCAAGCCCGTGCATTCCTTCTAACTCGGGAATTCGGCGCAGGCCAAAACTTCAGCTCCAGAAGGAAGAGCAGCAGTGGCAGGAACAGCCACCACCGTCCCAAGAGCCAGCAAATGCCATTGACCTCCTGGCTTCTCTGAAAAATTGCAAATCTCAAAACCCGTGCCACAGGAGAGGACATCTCCCAGGCAGCCGGGAACAAGCTTCCACGTAGCAGAGGGACGAGCTGCTGTGAGGAGAGGAGGCTGTGTGTGTGTGTGTGTGTGTGTGAGCTGCCCTGTGGCTGAGCACGGAGGCAGGGCAGGCTCCCTCGCAGGGCTGGGCGGGGCCGTGTGTGCTGGAAACACCCGTCTCTTTGTTTTGCCGGCTGCCCTGGGGACCTGTGAGAGCACAGAGCCCTCCCTCCCTTCCAGTTCAGAGGAAAACACCCAACAACAACTTGGACAACAACAACAATAACAACAAGGACAAAGAGTGGGTGTGCTGGGAATTCCACCAGCATGAGTGTGCCGGGAAAAGCCTGGCATGGGACAGTGGCTGGTGAACAACAGCTTTGGTGCGTATTGTTTTGCCCTGGGAGTAAGCGGATGGTGGGCGTGTGTGCTGGCGAGGAAAGCAGACCGCAGCGCAGCGTGTGAATCGCTTTTGCTAATGGTTAAAGAAAATGTCTATTAAGTGATTACTTAGCTCCTAAAATTAAGACAAAATAAAAATAAACGAGCATTCTCCATCTCCCAGTTCTTTTAGAAGTGACAACTACAAATCAATGCTGACCAACGCAATCCCCACACCCTGGCACGGTCAGCTGAGAGGACGGTCCCTGAAACCCTGTAAAATGTCTTAGTGTCATGAGCCTTCGGGCTACTAAACCTGCGGCCAGGCCACCCTCGATCTTTCGTCAAGCCCCCACAGGAAGGCGGAGTGTGTGGAGTTAGAATTTCACGGGCGACCCAGGGCGTGTCTGCTCCCAGGACAGGTCGCCCCGTGAATCAGAGTTTTGCAGTTGGCCTATTCCACCGGGCAAGCACTCGGTGGTTTGCCTTTCGTTTAATTGGCTCCAAGAACACGAGATACTTTTCAGCAGAGTTTCGGAAAGCATCTTGGGAAATCCACAAAAACGGGCTGAATCATCTAACCAGAAACAGTCCACGCCGCATCTGACCCTCGTGTCTCACTCTTCCTTCCTTTGGGAGAAAGTTCTCAGCCCCAGCTAGACACCAGCGCAGGGATGCAGGGTTGATTTGGGGCTGGCAGGGACACAGAGCAGAACCCCAAGCGCCATGACAATGGAACTTTTCATCTGAGGCAAAGCATACGGGGTGCGACAGGGCAGTCACTTTCGGAGCTCTGGGGGCCACCTCGAGTTGCACTAACCTGGAGATGCTATTCTGCAAAAGTGACTGTGTTTCAGTTTATGCTAACAATGGTTGTGGGGAGCAGAGTGGCATTCCATCCACCCAGGACATGGGTGTCACGTTCGGTCAAGGGGCAGGCCAAGCTAGTTTTGTTTTTCTCTTTTTCTTTCTTTCATTTTTTTAAAAAAAAATTTTTAGTTCAGGTACAGCACTCCTTGCCGTAAACCTGCAAAGCAGGTTAGGTCTCCTTCGGCCTGAGACCTCATCCCTAGTGTTAGGGGAGGTGCTAATTTGTTTGCCCAAAGAGAATTTGGCTTTTTGATTTGCAGCAGGATTGGATTCCAGGCTTCTAACAGTTAAAACAAGTCTCAGCACAGACTCAAGCAGGACGAACGAAAGACACACAGAGGGGATGAGCGCGTTGTTGTTTTGACACAGTCTCTTTTCATAGGAGAACCTCATGTCAACCAGGGAGGCGTTTCCCCTGTTTAAAAATGCTTGTGGAAGGCGTGACTCATTACGCCCTCGCACACAGCCAAGAAAGTTCTGCCGAATCCAGGCCCGGACAGACCACAGCGAGGCTGCCAGTTCAGCCTCCAGCTGAGCCAGCGCTTCCCATTCAGCCCGAGAGTGGGTGGGGTGCAGGGGTCCCCACTCAGGCCCCCAAAGCATCCTGTTGCTCAGGTCCTGAGCAGAAGCAGCTCCAGCATGTGGGCGGCCGCCCTCCGACCCGCCCACTCGAGCGCCCGGGAGGTGCCGGTTCCTGAGTGTGTGATGTCTCCTCTTATCTGAGGAGTTTGGCTCCGAGTGTGGTGTGGGCAGGGAAGGTGGACAAACACCAACATCTCAGTCACCGAGGGGATGATTCTCAAGTTTTCTGCAGTGGCAAGCTCTGTGTCTGGCTCCCCGGGGAAAACATGCACGGCTGGTGGTACCACCTCGAGAAACGAGTGTTGTCCCGCACGGGGCTCGAGTTTCAGCTTGAATACAGTCGTCCCTCGGTATCCCAGGGGATTGGTTCTGGGACCTTTCCTCCACCCACGGACATGAAAATCCACAAAAATGGTGTCGTATTTGCATATCATGCAACCTACACGAACCCTCCCCTACACTTTGACCCATCTCTGGACTACTCAGAGTATCTAAAACAATGGAGTAGTAGAGTGTCATGTAAATAGTTGTTATACCACATTGTTTTTTATTTGTATTGTTTCATTGTCTTTTTTTCCCTGAATGCTTTCCATCTGCGGTTGGTTCAACGCACGGAAGCAGAGCCAGTGGGTGTGGAGCCCACCGTGTGTGGCTGGTCCTTGCGATTTGGCACCTGTGTTTGTGTATTTGCTGTTGTGTCAATAAAGACATGAGAGTGTCTTCCTCAGGGTGACTGCTTTTACTTAAAAATCGGAAACAGTGCAACTGCGATGTCGCTATGAAACATCTCAGGTGGTTAACCACGCCGCGGTTGCGGGCGCAGTCGGTGAAGGCCAGCGCTGCGCTTTAGCCTGATGAGAGAGAAGCGGGCTGGTCGCGGGCAGCGTTGTTGGTGAGCATCGCCCGACGTCCCGCCACCCGGCTGGGAAGAGCTGCTCTGGGCGTGTGTACGCCGGCTGGGGTTGAAGGCAGAGGAGGTTCCTGCCCCTGGCTCCAGACGGGACTTCAGCCTCAAAATGGCAATAGGTCGTAGGACTTATTATGGATTTTCTCTTTCCTGGTACAAGCTATGCACTGAGTTTCAAAAGAGAATTTTTATTTATTCATTTATTGCTTGCTAAGAAACAAAACCCATATTTCTGGAGTGTGTGTGTGAGCGTGAGGTCAAAACCACAGAAAACATACACGGGCATTTTGACAATCTCGTCTTTTAGAACCGAGGTTGAAACTCCCTGCCGCTGGCCCCAGGCTGCCTCTGACGGACGGAAACGGGGTCCCTTCCACAGGAGGCCTGGCCCTGGGGACGGCCCAGGCTTCTTCCGAGGGCTTCACCATCCGCTCTCACTGTTACTCACACGACCTCAGACGTCCCACACTGAGGCTTCCCCCCTTCAAATGGATTCTCAACAAAGATTCTCTTTTCTGGTCAAAACTGTTGTGATTACCTTCTTATTTTTAAAAGAATCCGGATATGTTCTTGTGTACAGACCCCTGCGGCCTCTCAAAAGCCATGGTGGGGCTGGGGGAGGTGGGAGGCCTGCTCGACCCTCCTCTGCGCATCAGAGCGGCGGCTCCCTGGCGAGATGCGCACCGGCGTGGCTTGCGATAATGTACTAGGTTTGCTGCATTTAATTTCCATCAGCTGTGGAAAATCAGGACTTTTCCTCTTGCATCCCTGGGCCCACTGCCCCTCACAAGGACGCGGGTTACCTCTGATGTGGGAAGAAGTCTCAGGCCCTCTTTGGTATTTTTCTTTTCTCCAACCTGAGCATGCGAACCCCCAGCTAAGGGCGGCAGGTCCCTCTAGGGATGCGTCACAGCGATCAGGAGACCAAGCTGCCATGGGGTTTGCAAGTCATTCGATAAACTCAGCTCCAATATATTCACTCACCGCAACGAGCACTGAAATCCTTAACCACGAACTTGTGCTGGGGATGGAGAGGGGAGAGGAGGCCGTGAATGAGGGAACGGCGTGTGCTCTCACGGGCCTGTGCTGGTCCAGACGGGATGGGTCGAATGTGGGAACAGGAGCCATTGTGTCGGAATCTTGTTGGCGGCCAACAGAGAGTTTCAGTTAGTGGTGCATTTACACTGTTCCTAGGGATGGGAAACAATGAGAGTTCTATGAGACTTGTTTACACACCCAGAAAATACACTTAGCTTTTAGAAGCAGAGTGCTCATGGCAAATGTCTGACATTCAGTTATTATACACAAAATAGTTCCCTTCCCAATGGGTCGGCAAGTTCTGAAAGTCCTCCCATAATTCAAGGTGCCATGAGCCATAAATCCATATTTAATTAGCTTTGTATGAAATGCAAAAGATGATAGACTCTTTGTGCTAAAAATGAAACCCAAACCGGTCTGGTTGATTTATGTCTAATTCAGAGTTGTAATTTAATTAAAATGACATGCTGAATTTAAAACATCTCTCTGGCAAAGCCCTTCCCACGTGAAATTCAAATTCGGTCTTAGGGCTTAGGAATCTCCGTGTTCTATTTCTTTGCCACGATGCTTACTATGTTTGCTCAGTCCCGTCACTCAGCTTACTCTTGCAACATTAGAGCCCTGAATTTCTTAGTGACTCAAAGTCATGAAGCTCAAGTTTGGATACAAACACATCTTGATGTCTCCATGGATAACTTATCTGACAATTCTCTGGTTATTAGCTCCCTTCTGCACAAGGCTCGTGCTTGTGGGAGGAGGTTAGCGTGGAGTTTCAGCCCAGGATGTCGAGGCAAGATTACAAATGACAGGGAAGAGACCGTGATGGATTTTTCACGTTACGTTAGCGGGTAGAATTGGGACAGCAACAGGAATGTGAAAATTTTAACAGTACGTCTGCAAAATGCAGATTTACCATCAAAACCTTGTTAAACAAGTTTTACAAGGAGAAAAAGGGAATTTTTGATAATTGAAGATTCTATCTTCTTTCACTTTAACAAAAGCAAAACATAAATGGAGAACAGTTCTCTGCCATAGAAAACAGAAAACAAACAAACAAAAAATCCCCAAATAACAGCAAAACAGAATTGAAAGTTTGCAAAATAATTTAAAAAGCGGTTTAATCAGTTATTTTTAAATAATTTGAAAAATATGTCCAATTTTCATCCGCCAGAGTGCCCAAAGGCTTTATCCTTGTTCACACAACAACATACCATGTGACCACCCTGTGTGGACATCGCTCCAAACACACATAAAATACTCCCCTCACCCCAGAAGGTGCCCTGTGCCCCTTTGCGGTCAAGCCCCACAGCTCTGGCCTTCTCCACACCGACTTTCTTTTGCTCAGTACCTAAAAATGGTAGTAACAGAATTGGAGAAAAAAGAGAAAGTTTGCTTGGGATAGTTGTTAGCTTCCAAAAGGAGTAGTTTTGGCAGTTCGGTGGCGGTCTGGGGCCAGCTGCCTTTACTCTTGGTCCTGTCTTCCACCCGTCCCTTGGAGGGATCTGGCAGGAGACAACGTCAAGGGACCTTTCTTATCTCACACAGATGGAGAAGGAGAAAGGTGACCTGCCCCGTCCTGGTCTGTGAGCAGGAGGACGGTGGTGAACGGAACGGGCGACCCTCCGGGGCACCCCCTGTCCTCAGGGTCCACTCGGCCGGGCAGAGAGGAAGGCGGATGCGGGTGGGAAGTGTCCTGGCCGCGGCGGCCCTGAGACGTGGGCAGAACCTGGGCTCGTGGCCGGCTGCTTGTGACTCACCGTCAACGTCAGTCAGGAGGCTGCGCTCATGTTCTGCCTGTGCAGTTCTTCAGCCTGTCGCAACCTGCCGCTGTTTTTGCATAAAGTCGGTAATTAAACCCTTGTGCCAAGAAACCTGAAAAGCCGGCCGCGAATCATCACCTACAGTAAAAAACAGTGATGTCAGAGGAATCTCACAAACATGTTACCTGCACATTTGAGGTCACTTGTTAGGCGCCACGGTCGAGAGACGGAAGGAAACCTTTAGCAGATTACCCTTCCTTGAAGTCTCAGTCCTCGCATGTTTCTGGGACTCCCTTTTAAAGAAATGGCGCGTCGCCGCCAGTGAAGGTGTGTGAGTCGGTGTGGTTGCTTCCCTGCCCGGTCAGGTAAGCACGGAGTCAGCCCTCGCCCAGGAAGGAGCCACGTGCTGTACGCAATAGTAGGATATTCCTGCGCATCGTTCAGGAGCCTCCAGGGTCATCCAAGAGCTTCCCACGCAAAGCGACTGAGGATAAAAGTGGAGATGAACCAACAGCTCCAAGTGTTCATGGCCTTTTACCACACGCGAGTTAGATGTCCTGACTTGAGAGACTGGAAATTTGGAGGTGTGTTGACTTTTAAACAAATGATGACCAGGACGAGTAACATTAATGTAAAGAATTGGTGGCCCCTTTTCTGAATGGGGTGGGACGTTGCTCAGGAAAAGTGAGTTTGGACACGCTGCGTGTGCATGGATACATGTCTGCGTGTGCACGTGTGTGCGTGTGGTCTGAGCAGGGGCTGCACCACAGTGGCCACGGCACACCCCTGCCGGGCGTGGGTGGTCCCTCATTCAGAGACGAGAAGTCCATGGAAGCTCTCAAGCCCCGACTGTCTAAGCCGTGGGGACAGTGGCCCTGGGACAACAGCTCCTTCCTGGAAGGACGTCACGGTAGGGCTCACCTCCTTGCCGACACCTCTGTACGTAAAGGTCCTCCTCCATTTTCCCCCCGAAACTCTCAGACGCAGCCCTGTTCTCAGCAGCTCCTGTCCCACGTGCGGAAGTGTGGTCCGAGTGACTTCCAAGGTGGGGGGTCCCGTGGCAGGTTGTGTCCCACTCTGCTTTCTCTATGGGCCACGGAACCTTTAGTTCTCCCAGACCCCGGGACCCTGCTTCGCTTCTGCTCCGGGCCCCAGAGTCGAAGGCTCTAATGGTTTTGTGCAACGTTTAAGGACGAAGTACTGCCTGCCGACATCAGCCCAGTGCTGCGTGTGACCCCACCACGTGGAGCTGGGGCTCAGATTCTGGATGCTCCAGCTGCAAACTCCGGGCTGTTGGAAACTCACCCCCGCTGCCTGGCTCTGGGGTTCTCTCCCTAAGTGACACTGAGGCCCTGGAATACGTAGCAGGAAGGAGCTTTTTATTGCTATTATTAATATCATCGCCATCACTATGACTACTCAGCCTAACCTGGAAATGTGTTTTATGGAGGTTAATTTTATTTAAAATGTTGAAATAAGTGTCAATACAGCCATTAATTTCACAGTAAGAGGTTATATAATTTTAAATGGATATAAAGAGGTGGATTATTTTAGAAATGGAATTTGCCCTAAAAGTCACAATTGGTGGTTACCCGGAGGTATTGTCCAGGCAACAGAGTGGCTTTGTGCATCAAACGTCACAATAGTGAGTGACAAAGTTATCTAGAATGTGTGCGTAAGAAGCCTGTGAATGGCACTGGTGTCAAGCGGAAAGGAAAGGTGACTCCGCGTGACGAAAGCACCAATATTGTTTAGGCTGAAATTTATATACATCTACAATGATGAAATCACTTCTTTACTAAAATGCCAACCTAAAAAATAGATTTGCATTATAAATCTGATATAAGCCAGGTACGGTGGCTCACACCTGTAATCCTAGCACTCTGGGAGGCTGAGGCAGGAGGATCGCTTGAGCTCAGGAGTTCAAGACCAGCCTGAGCAAGAGTGAGACCCCGTCTCTACTAAAAATAGAAAGAAATTAGCTGGACAACTAAAAATATATAGAAAAAATTAGCCGGGCATGGTGGCGCATGCCTGTCGTCCCAGCTACCTGGGAGGCTGAGGCAGGAGGATCACTTGAGCCCAGGAGTTTGAGGTTGCTGTGAGCTAGGCTGATGCCATGGCACTCTAGTCCAGGCAACAGAGTGAGACTTTGTCTCAAAAAAAAAAAAAAAATCTGATATAATCTAACCTATATTCCCAACTTTTCCCAATGAAACAATAGTTTATAAAACAATGCTTAATTGTATAAGCTTTCTTGGAAACAAAATTATCATATTACAGCCAAACAGAGTACATATCTATGCTATTTTGAAAACCAAACATTGTTTCTAGGAACATATTGCAAGCAAGTTCTGTATAAATAAATTTCGAGGACTGATTTTTCTTAACTGATTTATTTTTAATTATCTTCTGCTTCAAAGTTCATGAACAGAAGTTTCTGCGGTAGAATTAAATAGTATCTTACGGTTGGTTCAGTGCTTTCATGTGAAGCATGTCATTTGGTCTCATAACAGGGGTACCTGTCTGGCATCCTCAGAACGGGTATTATCCTCGTCTTCATCAGCACAAATTAGAGCTTGGAGGAGCTGACTCACCTGAGGGTGTTGTCTCTCCCTCCCCGCCCGGGGCCTCAGCGCTTTGTCCCTTCTCTTCCCAGACCTGTCATTTTGGTGTTCAGATCTTTGCTTGCTTTTGTATATGAAGGAGGATAATCTCTCTGGTCAATAATGGTGTCCATTTTCTTGCCCAGGAATAGATTACTTTCCAGAACTCTTCCACCATAGAAGAAATAATTACATAAGGCTTTATTGTGGGTTCTCTGCCTCATGAAACAATCCACCCCAAAGCTCAAAATCTTCAAGAATTTAACTCACATCCCAAAGCGTGGAGGAGAAAATAGTGAGTGGACATTATCATCTCTGCCCCTGTTGACGGAGCTCAGGAAGTGTCATCCCAAAATAGGATTCTTGGTATAAAGAGTATTTTGAATGAAAGGCCCTCAGAGACCAACAGGCCTTGGGGGCGGGGGGGGGGGGCTTTCCCTCTATCTGTATAAAACCAGACGAGCCCCCATTGAAAAGAACAATTGCCTTTCTTCTCAATCCAGTCTTCTCAGTATATTGCAGGAAAGAAAATCGAGCATGCAACCAGACATGGCCCAGATCATTTTAAATATAATACCTACCTCTTAGGTGAATTTAATTTGGTATAATTCTCTTATTATAATTTATAAGCCAATCTGTTTCCCCTGCATCCATTCATCCTCCCCAGCAACCATTTATTGCCCCTAAACAGAATTACCTGTACTCCTCATCGCTCCCTCCCCTCTAAAATGAGGGTATATAAACTTCTGGGCCCCACTGGGAAATGGGGTGATCACTTTGTGATTCTCCCTGTGTGCACGGTAAATAAATCTCTCTTTCTCATTAATCTTCCTTATTGTGAGTTGACCTTCCAGCCAACCTTCCGGGGTGAAGGGGGAGTTTCCCCTCGCCCCCACACTGCTAACACTGAGAAACCGGTCGTGTACTATTTTCGGGGAGTCCAGAGCAGACTCTGTGTGTTGTCTCCTATGTTGCACTCAAAAGTGAGGCACCGCAAGATAAGAAGAACGGGCTCCACTTGTCTTGCCATCAAATTGGTACTAACTGATCAGCACTAGGGTGATCAGATGGTAGAATAACTCTCCAGGGGTTAGGGGGATTTGGCGGGGGGGTAAACCCGCAACTAAAGGACACGGGGAGCATTGCAGGGGAGACTGGCATGCCTTTAACCCTCGCTTGGGTGAGGCAAAGACATAAAGTGTAACCATAATGTTTGTACCCTCATAATACCCTGAAATAAAAAAAAATAAAAAAAGAGAGACGTTTGCTGGCTGCCCACGGGTCTGCGTGTTCCGAAGTCCTCGTGTGCTTCCTCTCTGCTACTCTGCCAAGACCTGCTCGAGCAACCGCGTCGAGTGCGAATTATCTCCGTTCTTGTCGGAGGCGCGTGAACGTCGACGAACCTCGTGTCGTCAGACTGGCGAGTGTCCCAGGCTTGGTCTCTGTTCCATGGGTGACCCCCACATCCTGTTTGTGACGTACTGATATATTCTAAGTGTTCAGGATTTATCAGAGCACTTTCTACTAAAGGCGAGTTGTCAGGCCGTGGGAAGCAGGCTGTGGATAAACCACACTCGGGACTCTGACTCACGGGGCTCGTGCCCAGGTGGAGGCCGTGGTGACGGGGAAGTGGAGTGTGGTGGTTCCGAACGGAGCCTCGGAAAGTCCCAACGGGCAGCCCCAACAGAGAGAGTGATTTCTTCTTAAGAGCAGCTGCATTTCCTCAAGAGAGTGACTTTGTCGCCGTTCCCTGGGGACGGCAGTAAGCTGTGTCAGAATGAGCCGTCTACGTTGCACAGAATCGAAGCAAAAGTGTGCTCGCCTGGCGAGTGAGTCATCACGCTGGTTTGGCTTTGTTTTTATTTCTTCCCTGCTTTAGGGAAGAAGCTTGAGGGAGACAGCTGAGGGAGGTGGGGCAGCGCAGGAAAGGACCAGCGGTGACGGGAGAAAGAGCCGGAGTTCCAGGTGCCGGCAGGGGCCGATCGCCTCCCTGGTGGAATGAGACGGTGAGACTGACGTGCAAAGGTGTGCAAAGGTGTGCAAAGGTGCACCGGTCCTCGGCACCGAGCCGGCGTCCAGTAATGTTGGCCTTTGTCGTTAGGGCTATTAGGATTCAGGGAGAGTTTTGATGTGGGACACAGTACAGCTGCCAGTTACTGTGGGCTAAGACAATAGTGCGGATGTGACCCACCTGTGAATCCACATGAATAAATCTGTTTGGACTGAAGACATGCTGAGCCACATTTACCATCTACTGTTTTGGGAAGTCAGCAGTGAGTTTGTTTAAGAAAAGTTTACAATGTCTGGCCACAAAGGCAAGTATGTCCAAACCAGAGCCCTTTAAATTAATTCGAAACCTTGTGGGATAAATGAAAAAAACAAAAACACAAAAACAAAAAAAATAAACAAAACACACACACACACACGCACAACCCCAAAACTTCTCTTTCCTTCCTGAAAATCAAGGAGAAATGAGGAAAAGGAAAAAATAAAAAAGACCAAGCACAAATGCAAACCCTTGACGTGGACCCAGATTAAAGGAGAAGTTAGAAGTATTGACCCTCCCTTCTCTCTGCGCGTGTGCAGTGTTTAGAAGCAATAACCTTGTTATAGAACCGACAGCAAAACTCTAACTAAATGAGGGTTTGGGCAAAGAACGGTTCTGGATAGCTGTGGCTTTCCAATTAGGCAAGGATAAAACCCTCTGGCACCACGATAGAACACAAGTTTTCAAAGATAATATTCCACATAATAAATGCCTCTTTTGTGTATTTTTATTGTTGGTTTTGTTTTTCTGATTATAAAAGCACTATATGATCAACACGAAGTTGGTTTATATAGTAAAGTGTAATAAGAACAAACAAAAAATCACTTTGCATCCCATAACCCAGAAATAACCGCTCTTAGCGGTGTCTCTCAGCTTCCTAAAGAGCGTTCTGACCATCCCTCCACGGGTCTCACATTCGCTCAACGCCACACCCCGGGACGACCAAGGGCGTGGTCCCTGCCTTCTTGGAGCTCCCGCCCAGCAGGGCGTGCAGAGCACAGGGCGGGATAAACGCTACGAAGACCTGTCTGTTAGGAAGAAGACGGCCTTGGGGCCCAGGTGGGGGGCAGAAGAGGGAGGCGTCCGCAGAGAGGACGGCCCGGGAGGGCCTTTCTGGGGCGGTGCATCTCCTCGGAGGCCTCAGGAATGGGATGGAGGGAGCAGCTGGGCGCGCAGGTAGGAGCTCCGGGGTGGGGGGCCTGGGTCAGGTCTTACAAGGCTTTGCGACCCTGATAAGGAGGTTTCTTGTTGTTTTCACTTTTTTTCTTTTTTGAGGAGTAATGTGAAGGCAACCACATTTTAAACAAAGGACTAAAATGAAGTAGAAAATGACCCAGGCCTGGTTTAAGCGGTGGGCAGATGACAAAGGGACCGAGATAAGGAAGGGCAGGGGAAAGGGAGGGCGACCCGTGGGGCTCGAAGTCTGGGCTCCTCCACGGTGGGCGTGCGGTGACGCTGAGACGTCTGGTTGGAGTTCAGAGCACGGGAGATGCGTACCTGTGAGCTGTCGCAGGGTCTGCGTGACGCCCAAGCCTCGGCAGTGCAGGCTCGCGGGAACAGAATGCAGAGACGGCAGCAGAGAAGGTCCAGATCCGGCCTCTGACAAACTCTTGGATCGAGAACAAGTCTGCTACAAACATGGAGAACGGGAACCGTGGAAGCAGAAGAAAACCGGGAGAGCTGGTGCCACTTGTCACCGAGAACTTCCCAACAAGGCGAAGTGGAGAGGGAGAGGAAGCCGAAGGTCTGCGAACCAGACAAAAGCAGTCCTGTCTCCGAGCTCTGCCCACATCACCGCGTCTTCCCTGCGGCCGACGCTCCTGCCGCCCTCTTGCTCGCGTAACGAGGCTCGTGATCGCATTGGCCCCCGAGGTAATTCGGAATAATCTCCTTAACTTAGTCACAGCCACAGTGTTTTACAAATAAATTTGAAATTTTAGATGGCATGAATAAATTCCTTGAAAAACACAATTTTCCAGAACTAAACCAAGAGGAAGTAGAAAATCTTTCTAATCCTATTTCTGTGGTTAGAATTGATCTGTAATTTAAAATATTGCTAATAAGAAAAATCGAGTCCCACAAGACGGCAGCATTAAGTTACTAAAACCACTTAGGGAAGAACTGATGCTGGTCCCGCAGGAACTCTGCCAGAAAACGGCAAAAGATTCCACGCAAGGCCGCCGTAACCTCAACAGCAAAACTTTACAAGGACATCACAAAATAGGAAAATTGCAGGAAATTATTCTTGTGAGCGTAGATGCAAAATCCTAGACAAAATATTTACAAACCAAGCCGGTGGCATATCAAAAGCATCATATATCACAACCAAATTGGGTTTATCCTATGAATGTATGTCTGATTTACGATTTAAAATTCAAACAAGGTGACGTCATATGAACATTAAAAATCCCACAAGCATCTCAACAAATGTAAAATAAGTACTCGATACTTTCAGCATCCACTCAGGATAAAACTTAGAGCAAACGATGAACAGAGGAAAATTTCCTTTAGCTGATAAAGATTATCTCAAAAGAAAAAAAAAGAAAATATCATACTTGATAATAAAACTCTAAAAGCTCTCAGCTGAGGAACAGAAATAAGATGACGATGTCCACCACAATGATGCCTGTTTAATAGTCTACTGGAGGTCCCACTTAGTGCAATAAGACAAAAAAAAAAAAAAAAAAGAAAAGAAAATTTGTGAGAATTGGAAAGAAAAAAATAAAGCTGTCATGTTGCATAGACATTGTGTACACAGATAATCTATCAGAATAAATAAGTGAATCTAACCAGGTTACCAATTAAAGGCCAATGTTACAAACAGGTGCATTTCGATACACTTTAATGAACTGTCAGAAAATTCTATTTAAAATGGTAACATTTACAGTAGCATCTGAAATCAAATCTCCAGGACTAAATGTAACCTGTGCAAGAGTCTTTTACACAGAAAACTGCATTACTGAGGGATATTAAAGAAGTCTTAAGAAAATAGAAGGGAACACCTTGGTAAAGGATTGTAAGAATCAACATTGTATATAAGTCAGTTCTCCTGAACTGATTTAAAGCTTCAATGTGACTCCTTTTGTAATCCCAGCCATTATATTTTAGAAAGTGAAAAGGTGATTCTAAAATGTGTATGGAAATGAAAAAGATCAAAAATAGTGCAGATAAATTTGAAAATAAAAATAACACAAAGTTGGAGGACTTACACTCTCAGATCTCAAACCTTATCAGAAAGCTGCAGCAATAACAATAGCGTGGTCTTGGTTGACGCAAGAATAAACAGATGTTAATAGATGAACGTCATAGCACAGAGAGTCCAGAAGCAAACCCACACGTACATGGTCACATGATTCGTGGGGGAGAAAAAAGAAGAGAAAAAACGTCTTTGCTATGCATGGAGGGAAAATGCTCTTGTAAATATGGACTGTATCAATTGTGTGTCCACATGGAAAAAAAAAACCAACTTTGATTCCTCTCCTTACAGGATAAACAAAAGTCGTTCCAGGTATATTTTAGATCTAAATGAGAAAGACCAACAAACAGATCTTCTCAACGCTGTTGTTAAAAAAACACCATCATGACCCTGGAGAAGTCACAGGTTTCTAAAACAATAAACATACATGCATAACACTCATGACAAATATAAAGATTGATAATTAGTACTTCTTTAAATTAGAGCTCTGTTTTTCAGAATATACCATTAAAAGAATGAAAAGACAGACCACAAAGTAGAAATTATTTGCATTATCCATATTCGACAAAGATTCATACATAAGATATACATAAAGACTTCCTATGAATTAATAAGAAAAATACAGACACCCAATTTTAAAAAGAAAGGCAGAGAACTTTGACGGTCACTGACAAACACACACATGTGGCACACGCCCTCCAAATAAGCACACTGTATGACCAGCACTAAGGATCAGCCGAGTGCACAAATTAAAATGATGAGGAATAAATGATAATGAGATAGCACCTACACCTGCCAAAATTGCAAGCAAACAAACAAACAAACAAAAAGGAGCAAAACAAAGTGTCTGACAATTCCAAGTGTCGACAGTGACGGACTCTCACCCACTCCGGTGGGAGCCTAACCTGCTCAGTACAGGTACTTTGTGAAACTATTTGCACATACATCCTAAAAAGAATTTAGGCTTACGCCAACAACCAAACATTCCTCTCCTATGAACACACCCACGAGGAATGAGTACCAAGTACCAAGAGAAAAGACACTGATGAAAATGTTTACAGTAGCTTCATCCGTAACAGCCCCGAGCTGGACGCATCTCGAATGTCCATCACCAGGGTCCTGCTACCTTGTTTTATGTCCACACCGTGGAACGTATACAGCAGTGAAAGACGCCACCGGACACACTGATTCCGTGTGATTCCGCTTACATAAAGTAAAAACTAGTGAAATACATTTGCAATAATTGACGTCAGAATAGCGGTTGCCTTTCGAGGGGCTGCGATTCGAAGAGAGTGATGAAGGAGTCTGGGGTGTCGGTGATGCGCTGCTACTTGGTCTGATGACAGTCATACGCACGTGTTCGTTTTTCAAACAAATGTAATGAACTATACACGTAGGATTTGTATACTTTACAGCCTGGATGTTGTGCTTGGGAAAGCAAGTTAAAACATGTAAGGTCAAACTAGCAAAGCGAATGCCCTAAATAAGAACATTCTATCTGTAAACATGCACATATTTATGGGAGAGAACTTATTTGGTGTAATAGCTTTAATCAGTATAACTTTTTTTAAATAGATATTTTAAACTTTTATGGATTTTTCACTGAAGTTATCTGTACACATTAGCCAGGTAGCTCAATTTATCTAAAAGGCTTTGGGCAGGAGTTGGAAACGTTGGAGGACTATCTGATCTGTCCTTTAGCTACTTTAAAATTAGTTACATAGGACCAAGATTTTTTACAAAACGACAGCAGACACTGAAGCCTCCTGGAAACAGCTATAACTTGGGACTCGGAAGACAAAAGGCACGATTCAAAACCCTGCCCCTTGCTCTGACTGGGGACCCTGACCCAACCCTGGGGAGCCTCATTCTTGTTCTGGCTTTTGTCTCAAGGTTGTCGCAACAGCACGCACTGAATGGAGTGTTTGCTGGAAAGAGAATACGAGAAATATGAGCGGAATTTTGCCGATAGCATTAAATATGCTGCTTCTACAATCCTGCACCAACAGGGCACCGGGCCTGCTCTGAAGTCCTCAAATGGAAATCACCCTTTGTTCCCTCGGAGACACACAAAGCCACTGTTCCCATAGCAACACCCCGAGTGATGTCAGAAATCAGGCTTAGGCCTTGAAGGGTGAAACAAAGCGCTGCTGGTTGGCGAGCCCAGGCATCCTGCAAAGGTAGCGCCCTGGCTCCAAAAACAGACCGAAGCAAGGCGTGCATATACAAAGAGTGTGTATTATTTTTTATGCTTGAGAACAGTAATTTATTTTTTAAAAAAGTATGTATTTTTTGAAAGTCAGTATTTCTCTTGATGAGTCATATTACTTAGAAAATCAGGTTTCCTTTTGCTTTCGTTAACATCTATTTTCTGAAATTGAAGGTGAAAGAATTCGCCTGCCGAAATCCTTGAAACGTCCGGGCTTTTGCCCTCGGTGGAGCTCATAATGCCCCAGAGAGAAGAGGGTGAAGCACCGTTTCCTGAAGACCGAAGTCGCATAAATGTGCACATTGTCTGAGACAGGCATGCATTGTTATATGTCTTGGGGAATTCAAAACCAACAAGGCATCATGGAAATATGTTATAGATTTTTAAAAGAGAAAATGTTTTATAACAATTCCAACTTAGCTGTCCAACAGAGATCGGCCTCTTCCCTTCGGTTTCCTGGGAAAGTGCCAGGAACCCAAATTTGGAAGTTCCACTTTGACCCTTTTCAAGTCATGCCTCGATTGAAGGTTTTACACGTGATACTGTTAACCAGAGGAACAACTCCCTGTTCTGTTTGGGTTTTTTTCAATAGATTTTAGAGAGAAAACGAGATATCGATTGAAGGGGAATTCTCAATCTAGAAGAGATTGAAATGACTGTTGAATTTTGCGGATACTTCAGTTAAACTGCTATGCGTGTCCTGACTTTAGCCTACAAAAAAACTGTGTGTTATAAACTCCACACTTGCTAAAATACTATCTTTTGATATTGCAATTTTGTTTAGGTAATATATTTTATTATTCACAACAAATTAAACTATAATGTGTTTTGCTTATAAATGCCATTTACCCAAGATCTTTAAAATGACAAAATTTTCATATATATACACACAAACGTTTCTGTATTTATATATTCTCTATACACGCACCAATGATATAATAATTCTCCACTATTATTTCTATGATACTTAGAAACTTAGTAATAAATCTCATTCGACTTCAGAACCCGTGAAATGATATCTGTTTCAAGCTATACGAGCTCTGGGGAAATTGTTTAAATAATGCATTTATATTTTATATTTTAATATGGTTTCCATCATCTGTTCATTCTTACCCAAAATGCGACCTATCCACACTCTCGCTGCAAGATAAATGTGTAACAACAGTAGGAATCGTTATACTTATTGAGGGTTTATACAATACCTGGCATTGAACCGGGTTCCCTTGAGTCATTACTTTCTTACCCTTCCCAGCAACTCTAAGATGGAGTGCCGGCTGTTATTCCCAATTTATTGGGGCAAAAAGAGGCCATGCCACTGGCTGAAACAGGTTGACCTCAGCGTCAAACCCAGGCTTTGCCAGTCACAGAAATAAAGCTTCAAAAACTCCCCCCAAATACTGCCTCTGGGATTAATGAATGTCAAACCCATTAGAGATCAGGAGATTTTCCTAACCCATGGACACCTGCGCCATCAAGAGTTGATGATTACGGGAGAATCAAGGCATCTTACAGGAGTGGCAGATGCCACTGAGGGGCGAGCTATTTGTGATCAGAAAGAGAACAAAAAGCATGCTCAAGGTGAAGCTTGATGGTCTCTCGTGGTCTCTCTGGTGACATGGCCTTCAAGTATAATAGCGAATCCCCCCAAGGGCCAAAAATCGCCTTGGGAAATATTGTCGAGACATTTCTTCTGCGGTTGCCATGGCGTCGCACTCATACCTGGCGGTGGAAGGTCATTCCTTGCGTTTAAGTGGAGTGAGCGCCGAACATATATAATGCCTTTGGTCTGCTATTATTTCTTTACGGGAGGTTTATTACAGGGTGCAATGTAAATTAGATGCCTGAAGCAAAATAATGCTTTTAGGGTTAGTAATTTTAGAGAATTCTTTGAGCGAGATTCTCTCTTTAAAATTCCACAAATTTGCTGATAGCCTTTGAAGTTGTTTTTAGTCTTATTTTCCCCATTCTTTCAGGAAATCTTTTCTTTCAACCATCTACTACAAAAATGGCTTTCTTTTATGTTTATGAGAAGTGGGATGCAATTATTTTATAATAAGTCCATCTCTGTAAACAGCCTTATAAGACTTTCAAATGTCATTACCATCAACACAAACCAGTGCCTATTCTGCTCCTGCCCGGCTTTGAAGGGGACACTTAGAATCCCTGTGGCCCCTCGGTTCTCTCTCCAACCCCATTGCCTCGGTGGGTGAAGGCAGCAGTGAGTTACTGTGGGTTCCACATCATAGTCGTTCAAATTCTTGGCGCCGCACATATGTGCGGCAGCCCACTCCATGTGGAAACTGGAATGTGCCATTTCATCCTACTCAGAAGTGGGTGGAGGGAAATAAGTACTTCACTGAGGGTGTTTGTGCGGACGGACTGAAGATTGCCCAGGAACCGTGCCTGGCACAGGGGCGGTCAGTTGTCACTTTTCCTCGCATGAGTGCTTTAAAGGTGAAAGTTTATTATACTTTAGGATAAGGGACAGTATAGATCGTTTCACCCTGCATCCTCCCTTGAATCTTACAGAAATTATTCATAAGTGAGTTAGACTGAAAACTAGTACAACTCTATGGAAAGCAGTATGGAGATACCTCAAAGAACTCGAAGTAGAACTACCATGGGATCCAGCAATCCCACTACTGGGTATTTATCCAAAGAACAACAACAACAAAAAAGAACATTCTATAAAAAAGACATCTGCACTCGGACGTTCATAGTAGCACAATTCACAATTGCAAAGATGTGGAAACAACCCACGTGTCCATCAATACATGAGTGGGTTAATAAAATGTGGTGTATGTGTACCATGGTGTTCTATTCACCCACAAAAACAATGGTGATCTAGCACCTCTTGTATTATCCTGGATAGAGCTAGAGCCCATTCTACTAAGCGAAGCATCACTAGAATGGAAAAGTAAACACCACATGTGCTCACCATCAGATTGGTACTGAGTGATCAACACTTATGTGCACACATGGAAGTAACATTCATTGGGTGCTGGGCAGGTGCGCCTAATATTCTACTTCGGGACGAACACCACGGACTGGATCCAAAACTACACTTACCTGAAATCCTTGTCCATTTATGCAAAATTCTTCTTAGAGTAAGAGGTTGTCTTTTTTTTAAGCTTGACACAGAATCAATAGACAACTGAATGTGCGTAATATATTCTTGTTGGTGAAAGGGCAGGAGAAACCCGCAGGATTAAATTAGAAAAGGCAAGTAAGAAAAATAATAAGGCCTAAATAGTGTAGCTGTGATATTTTT
Source organism: Avahi laniger (assembly GCA_963575035.1). NCBI lineage: Eukaryota > Metazoa > Chordata > Mammalia > Primates > Indriidae > Avahi > Avahi laniger. The sequence goes on from CAUYSK010017837.1 coordinate 100,907, forward strand.
TTAAACAACGTGTGGCTCAGCAGACGAGGATTATCACGCAGCGATCAGTGCGCGAGGCGCCTGCAGCAGGTGTGGCAGGTAGAAGGGCGGCTTAATGACGGGGAATTGCAAATGCGGGGCAGCGCGTCAGTGGACTCTGTCGAGAAGAGGGATCCAGAAAGCATCTGCTCCAGAATTCTCCGGGCGCACCTCTGGAAATCGGCCAGAACCGTGAGCGCCTCAAGGTCGTCCTCCAGCCAGGTGTCAGCAACAAGCCCGGGGGGACCGTGTGATTTCCTGTCCTCAGACTTCACAGGAGGACACGTTTCACGTGACATGTGGCAGAGACAGCCAACAAAGCAGCCGGGAAAGCCGTGTTGTAAATACTGAGCACCGCCATGTCCGAGGGACACCACGCTCCCGTGGTTAAACTTTTCTCAGCCTTTGCCCACGATGTGTTTCTACCTCTCTTAAAACCTGCACAGGCCTGGCTGTGCCTTCGTGGGCATTCTGACCTTATTCTAGACGTACCCTGGGCCGCTACGTCACGTTTTGTCTAATACAACAAGGAAACAATAGTCTTTCATTAGGCCCACGCCGCTTAGAAAATCGCCTTGCTGCTAACTCCGGACAGCGGCAGTCCGGCAAACCCGGAACCCCTGTTCCACGAGACCAGGTCGGCCTTGAGAAGAAAAGCTGAGGTGTCGGTTTGATGCACCCAGGGGTAAAATGCACCTACATCCTCGGTCCGTGCTAAGAGCAGATATTAATACAGTTTTCGGAGAGAAGGAACAAAGCGCTCTATGAAGTGCGAGAGAGAGAGAGAGAGAGAGAGAGAGAGAGAGAGAGAGAGAGAGAGAGAGAGATCAAAGATGCGCTCTGACCACGGAGCACGCGGGATTCTGCCGCAGAGCTCAGGCGCGGCACAAACCCCGCTCTTGACTGTGGCATGGGCCAGCCCCCAGCTGGCATCCAATTACCAGTTTACCTTCTGCCCTTCGACCTGGCGCCTCTGAAAGGAGCATTTGTCTCCTCCGCCCGGGCTGCGCAGCGGCTGATGGGGAGGAGAGTCCTGCGGGGCTGTGCTGGGGCTGAAGCCATTGTGTGTCACGTCCATCTCCCCAACCGGTCAAAAAGGAACGTTCTTGACTGTTTTTTTTCTCCCCTAAATATACATATATATTGTTTGGGACCACATCAGGAGTGATTATTTTTGAAAGCAGCCGGTTCTCCCTGCTGGGCTACTTAATAGTGATTTGCCGTTATACTCCCTTTGTGTGGGAGCTCCAGGGAAAAGCTCCCTGAAAACAGCTGTTTGTGCGTCGTGCGACACTTTAATAAGGAGCCAACAGGCAGGAGACACACGACGGCCACGTCCGAGGCTTTGTTGTTCTGCCTTCAATTAAGGGAAACATCCACTGTGAGGTCATTAACGGGAACAGGACTTCAAACACAGACAGAGGTATAGACCACATAAAATGAAAAGCGTTTTTAGCCACGGATTAAAGGATGCGGGGCTCTGAGCATGCAAGGGCGTGTTCGCGTGTGTCACCTGGAATCTGAGCAGGAATGGGGGACTCTCATAATGGGCTGGGGGGGCCTGGCCACAGAGGACCAGCCGGGCACGGGGTCTGGGGGCCTGAGGGAAACAGGGATCCTCTCCCAGCTGCAGGGGGTCGCTGGGGAGAGGGGTCGGCCCTGGGAGAGACGGGGTGGATATGGGAGGAACCAGAGGGCAGAGCCGGGTCGCGGTGGCCGCACTGGGCCTCCGTTTGGTGGTCATCGCTGGGTGACCAGTGGTGTCTTTGGGTTGGAGAGTGATGGATGCTCTCAGCAACACTGATAAGGAAAAATCTGGGGCACAAATGCCCACTTTTCTGCTCCTTCTATTTTAAATAAGTTTCCTATGTTTATTAGAAAATGAAACACGAATTTCTTTCAAGTGGTCATTTCCCCCCGGTTTCTAGCTGGGGCTGTGTCAGCCTAAGCTTAGGTTACGATGATGCTTTTGCACTGGGGATGGGTGACGTCACCCTGTGGCTTCCCTCTGTGTTTCTTTCAGGAGCGGATCCCGCCGGCCCCTCCCCCGACCTTGGCAGGCAGAGCCAGGTGAGCGCACACGCTGCCTTCTCCACACTCCTCCTCCTCCTCCTCCTCCCGTGGGCGGGGCGTGGGCTTGGGGGCAGCCCGAGTTGACCCTGTGGAGCAGAGAAAACATCCTGAGGAGGTGAGACAACGAGGGGGAAGGCCGGAGGTCCCTGGGTGACCCTGTGGAGCAGAGCTGCCTGCTCCCCGCACGGCCCCGGCACTGTCACTCCAGAGCGACGGGGACATCTCTCTCCCACGAGAGTCTCCGTGTCCACCAGGCCAGTGCTCTCGCGGACGGGGTGACCACTCTCCCCAGGTCCCCTTGGGCAGGAGATTCTGAGACAGCCAACGTATTGGATAGGACCAGAATAAATGACACACCAGAGAAAGTTCGATCACCCAGCTTGTAATTCTTAAGAATTCTCCCAGACTTACATGCGTACGGCTCTGTCTTCTAATTTCATACATTTGGGGAAGGGAAGGTTGAGGATTCTCTTGTTGTTAAATCTTTCACCGTGGGCTTCAAAGGATCACAACAGATGTTGAGATAAATAGCATATTCTCAGTACAAAAAAGTAGGCATTTTTATAATGGAGACATTTAAATAACTTTTGTCTTAAAAAAAATCCTTGAACCGTTAACAAAAAAGATAATATTGCCTTCATTGACATTTCATGTTTAATTTTCAAGAGATGACTGAAGCTAAAGGGTAATAATAATCTCCCAATGCATTTTTTTCTCGTAGAAGGAGAAAAAATGGTATTGCATAGACAGGGCAGATATAAGTCTAGAAGTGAAAACAAAAAGCAAAACGAAATGTTTGCAATAGCACAGCAAGATAGATGAGTAGAGGCTGAACTGGAGATTCCCGCGGTGCACCGGGCAAGCTCCCCGCTTTTGTGGGCGGGTGTGCACCCCGCGACTCGGGGAGGCTGGCACCTTGTGTCTGCATCGGCTGTTTGCTGACCGGGAGGCAGCCGGGTCACTGCTAGGAAAGCAGGAGATGGAAATGAGAAACCTGAGCTATTGCCATCATTCCGATGTGACTTCAACCTGGCAGGTGTCTTCAGCAACCTTTGGATTTGAATTCATTTAGGGAGTTACCTCGGATTCTGTCCTTAAGCTTCCTTTCTAGCATTTGTCTGCTTTCCATTATGTTTGAAATTATTGTTCCAAACCATCTGTGCCTTCTCCTCTCCTGTCTTTGGTTAAGCGCTTAGCATTCTCGAATTCAATCCCATCCCCCTCAGCGCGGTTCCCTTCCATTGGGCGTTTCATTGTTTCTCTGCGTTCACCACAATGTAGCTACTTTTCAGCACAAATCATGGTGATTATTTTCAAATCATTTTGAATTTCTTTATAAAGGAAAATGTCATGAAAATACCATATCGTTTCATTTCTGCTGCAATAAACATGTATGTCATCTGCTGTCTTCCCCGTTTCTACCAGTCTCGTAATTCCATCAGGACAGGAAATCTGACGGGATTTGTCCCATCAGTGCCCATTAATGTCAGAGCTGCTCCCACAGCGGCTTCCCTGTTTCCCAGCCTCCAGTTAGAGGCTGAGAACGCCGTTCCAAACCGGCGTACACCGCAGGGATTTATTTCAAGCTATCTCCAACTATCCTGCAGCCACAGCAGCAGAACAGCAGCACCTTTTTGAGGGCTTATTTTCAGATTCTTTTCCTAATATACCTGCTTTTATCTTAAGGAAAGCATTATTTTTCTTTAAAGATGTTAATGGAGGCTTCTTATTCTCAGTTTCTTTTGCATTTTTAAGTTGATATAATTAGCGCACTCTTCCCGTTAATGATCTCTGCGTAGCCATTTCCCCTGCATCCGGAGCTCTGAAAATCCTGCGTGCATTAGTAGCATAAACCCACTTACTAACTTCATGGTTTGGGGAGGGGTGCTCCATGTCTACAGTGGGGAAGATAGTACCTCATTAAAAGGACTGAACAATAGTTCCCCACCCACACTACACACTCACATACTATTTCCACCTTCATTAAGATGGTGTGTGTTTTCTACGGATAGTTTTGGTGAAAGAGCCATTGCTTTGGTGTTAGAGATCTAGCCATACCAGATCTCTCCTCGTCAATGTTCTCTAGCATAAAACTCTTTTGCAGAAAGCGTTACATAAAACCGGGCTCTCGGTAAGAGTGGCGATGACTTGCAGTTGCTAATGCATCTAAATCATCAAACTGTGTTTCCCTTTCTGAGATGCATTAGAAATCTCTCATGTGTGGTATAACTCTCTGGTCCCCAAGCCCTGGGCCTGGACTGGTGCCCGTCTGCAGCCTGTTAGGACCCAGGCCGCACAGCAGGAGGTGAGCAGCAGGCCAGCGGGTCAACTTCTTCTGTATTTACAGCCGCTCCCCATCGCTGGCATCACGGCCTGAGCTCCGCCTCCTGTCAGGTCAGCGGCGGCGTTAGTTGCAGGAAAACAAGCTCAGGGCTCCCACTGAGTCTGCATGACGGTGGGTCGCACGTGGGCTTTGCCACGGTGCCGTCCGGGCAGCCCAGCTGCTACGGTTGGACGCAGGAGGACCGTGGGGACACCTGGTCGTGTGGAACAGCATGTGCTCAGTGCAGGGACACGTCTGCACATGGGACCCATGAGTCACAGACAGAAGGAGCCACGGGAAACTGTGGGGCGAAGGGAGCTGGGGCGGGACAGAGGAAGTCCCGGAAGGGTTGCGCGGGTGGATGTCCGACCGACCGCATGTGGCTTTTCTTCAGAAGGGCAACATTTCTTTTAATCCGTCCCATGGAAAAAATCGTACAGCTCCGAATGGAAAAGTGCAGGCGGCCCAGGCAGCACCGTCCTCAGGAAACCACAGCCCAGCTCCAGGCCCAAATGCATCGTTCCTGACGCGGCACGGAGGGCTTTCCCCTCCAGCGCCTTCACTTCCCTGCTGAGTAACGGGGGGCAGCCGTGTTGTGGGGGGCGTGCCCGGGCTGACCCGGGTGAGGTTCCTGAACCTTCGTGCGTGGTTTCTGCACGTTCAGGTTGAGATAGGCCCATGCGGCTGTGGATTGTTAAGCTCCTTCTGGCTCTGAAATTTCGACGGTTTTTTCTCCAGGGAACTAAGTGTTACTGGAGGATCTCGGAATAATTCCAGAGTGGCCCAGGATGTTCCACTCCCAGCCCCAGATTCTCCCTAAGAGCAGGCCCAGCCTCCCCCTGTTCCCAGCCCGAGATGACTGACGGGCACCGCCGCGGTGGGCGCAGGGGAGGGCGGGGCCCGTTGTAGCAACATCATGCGAGAACGAGAATTCGGGTTCCAGTTCGAGTGGAAAACGGTCACTTCTGCACATCCCCTGAAAATGTCCTCTGCTAAAGACACTCAACACTTTAAAAATTCTGTGAACTTTTACTATTTCTAAAAATATCATGGCAACTTCACCGGTAAATAGGGCTTCTCTTCCAACGATGAGTCAAATGCCTCTTGCACGGAGGGCTCTGCCTGCTCGAGGAGCCAGTTCGTTTCTCAGACGGACTTATTTGTGGTGAAGATATTTCTCCATGTTGCTGCCCTGGCAGAGGTCATTTCTAAGAAATTTCTAATTTCCCTGGAGTAAAATGAATGCTTCAGAGTCCAAGAGCAAAGACTTTTTACTGCAGAGGGCCTTCTAACTCCTTCTTAAAACTGGCTTTTTGCCTTGGAGATCAAATTTCTTTCTATCCCATCGCAAATCTTTCCTTTTTTTCCACCTCTACTCATGCTTTTTTAACTGTGAGTAACGGCACAAAACCACGAGACTCGTGTTTATCCTTTTAAAACACTTGTAAGTTCTGTTGTTTCCATTTCTTCATATCCCACCAACTACGGTATAATTTTTCTCAAAAAAAAAAAGTCTGTCCTCAAACGCCACAAAGACATACTTAAATGTATCATTATTATTAATTTCCTTCTTGCACTGATAAACGTTCCTCCGTGCCAAGGAGGGCCGCGGCCCAGACGCCCGGCTTGTGGACAGAGGGCCTGTTACGTATCACACGCTCAGTTTCTGTCATCCGCATCCAGCGGGCCAGGATGAAATAACTTTTGGTTTATAGTCTTTTGGGAATCTGAAGACAGTTAATGCCGCTGTTTAGATCAAAATGTGAAACGTCGTGAAAAGCAGTAACAACAAGTTACAGTGAACGCAGAAATAAATGCATACGAAGACGTTCTTTTCATTTTCAAAGGATTATTGAATAATTTAGTTCCCAGCTGGTCGACTAACCAGGACCAGTGAGACCTCAGACCCATTTTAGAAGCAGCTGCGGGCATAAATTATACATGGAGACAAACAAAAAATAAACGATTTTATTTCCTTTTTCTCACGCCACTTTTGCCATAGCATACGGTCTACCCGAGCGCCACAAACAAACGCAAAATAAATTACAGGGACACTTACTTTGAAACCCTCAGTGGCTCTTCCGGGTCGCTGGTTTATTTCTCTCTCCCCCTGACATGAGTGTGAACTTCATCCTCCCTTCCTCATGGCCCAAGTTAACTAACGGGGAAAACGATAAACAAAACAAACAGAAAGATTCCGGGAAGATCTGCCTGATGGCGTGGGCGCGTGGGGGCGGCCCTGGGGTGCAGCCGCTCCGCGGAGGGCACCACGGGCCTTCCCTGTGAGAGCTGTTGGGAGAGGGATCTGTGCCCTTCGCCCAGGCTTCTGGGGTCTGCTTTCCCATGTTGGAAAGGAAGCTGGAGCTGCTGCTTTCCCCATTCCGTGTTCTGACTCCAAGTACGAGCACTCACTGAAAGACTGTCTTTCTTTGATTTCTCCATTTGAAAATCTGTGTCCCTGAATCATCCTGCGGGCTTTTCCGTGTTTTTTTTTTCCCTTAGGTGTGCAAGCATATCATCAGAACAGGCAGAGAAGCGTATATGTTCCTTAATTTGTTTTTATTTTTTGCATACGGAATTTATTTTCTTCTGAATACACATGATTTCTTCACTCTGCCTTGTGAGCCACTTGGTATATGGAATCAGGATATTCTATTTATAGGCAGCGAGAGGAGAAGGTTAGGATGAAGACAAGTGCATGATTGCAGTGTGTCCTGCGGGAGAGCCAGGGCCAGGAGCGCACGACGGCAGAACACGCGTCATGAATGCAAATGACTAGCGTCTGCGCGTGATTTATACAGTGGTCATAGAAATCAAGAGGCAGGAATTTTAAACGGTGACAATTTCTAAGCAGTGTCCTACAACTAATTATGGTGGTTTTATCACTGTGATAAAATTCTATCACGGTGCTGACGTGACTTTTTGGGACATTCACTCCCAGGTGACCCCTATAACGTGCAGACCGCAGCAGCCTCCAGCTGGGGGTGACGCCAAGCCCCCAGCCCAGGTGCTGTACATCAGGACCTCTGTGCTCCTTCCCCGGGGAGACAGGACTGGCCTGTGACACATGGAGTGTGGTCACAGTGATGTCGGTGACTTCATCAAACCCGCTCAAGGTCAGACCAACCCAGGCATCAAAGCCAACCACAGTGCTGAGAGCCCGGAGGAGAGTTTCATGAGCATGACTCGGGAAGTGATTTTTTTGGACCAGGAGCGACCAGGAGGGACCGGGAGGCCTCCCTTTCTTTCTTTGACAAATAGTTCTCCCGGGCCGTGGTGTCTGTGGCCATCGGATGGACCAGTTTATCCTCGCAAGAAAAACAAGTGGACTAAGAACAGAATAGCAGACACATTCCCAAGGCAAGAGGAAGAGGATTCGGTACGACTTGGCTGGTATCAGGGCTGGGTTTGGGGTTCACTGCCCGACTCCCCGGTCCTTGTTGACTGTTTCCTTCTAAAGCGTTTTACCGTGTCTTAGAGGTTTTCTAGCTTGCCTCTCCCTGTGGGTTCCAAGATAACAGCAGGAAGCTCTATTTTAAAAATAACCAATTGTTAGTTACAGTTACAGTGATTAAAAACACCATCACCATAAACCAGCTCTTCCCAGATCTGGCTCCAGGTCACTCATGGGAGTTAAGATGGACCTGTTTTCTCCAGCCACAGGGAGCAGGTGGCACCACACAGGGTTTGCAGAGCTCACAGGTGTTCCGGGGCCTCTCTCTTGCTCTGGCTCCCCTCCCCTGGCTCCTACCTGAAGCCCCGGCCCATGGGAAGGGCTCTGCAGACGCCCCTCACTTCCCCCTGGTCCAGTCTGCACCCGGAGAAAGTCTCAGCGGGGAACTGGGGAGAACATTCAAAACCTAAAAGCATGAAAGCTGAAAACAGAGCCAAACGGGAATCATTGCTGCCCATTTTGTATTTAAGGCAGACGTAGCTGGATCCCTAGGGTGTGTGAATCGGGTGCAGAGAAGAGTGAGTTAGAGACGGTCCCCTCACCATCGACCCTGCGTGACCAAGGCGCCAGGTTGGACCTCCTCCCGCTTGGGAGCTGGGGGCCCAGGCGTTTAGGGAAGTTGGCGTTTGTTCGAGACTTCGTTGGCTTTCAGTTTCAATGATGTCTTAAGAACCTGTTTTTCTGAATAGTATTTAAAAATTAGGAGTACCTAGTTTAGCACTCAGTGGGATGTTAACCTCACACATCTGACTTGCCACACTCAACACTCGTCTGATGCCTTTATCCAGGGAATTCTTGTCAAGACTGGCGTCCGGGGTGTGAACTGTGACGCTGCCTCTTCACCAGCCAGCCACTGGCCACGAGGTGGTGCATCTGAGCCCGGTGACAACACCCACACTGGCCCCTTCACGCCATGGGGGACAGCTCAGCAGTCGGTCGACAGGAGTGTGGGGTCGGAAAGCAGAAGACTGCGCTCGTTAGTTCCACTGTGAGCTCAGGTTTTAAAACCGTAGCTCGAGAGATCAATCAATCCACCCGCCATCGTCCCGTATTATGTGTTAGGGACACAGTCCACTGGCTGCAGTTAATGTTCAGGCTCCACGAAGACAGTCAAATCATTCTATTTTCTCTACTAGATTTTGATGTGTTTACTAAGTAGTGGCGTGTCATGTAAACATGACCGTAATTCAATACATGCACCAGTAAATTCTGTTGCTCGAGAATGAGATCTACACAGGCGTGACTCGAAGTCCTCCGTTTGCAGTTTGAAAATACACAGGGACATCAAGCTCACTGCCCCCAAAGCCTTGGGACACTTTGGTGGTTAAGACGCTCTTTCCCACACTGAGTGACGATCCTCTTCCAAAGAGCTCCGTCCCTTTGGTGACTTAGGGCATCTGTCTGCCTCTCCTCCACCTGCATCCTCTAAAATATCCGAGTGACTCTCCGATACTAGCTGTGTAAACGAGTTTCCAGATCTTTCCCCATGTCAGCTAATTCCCAAGCAGATGCTCTTGTGTTGATAGTTGCTACTGGGGACCTGGGATATTCGGGACATGGTGCTTCATACAACATCAGATAAACTCCTGCACATAAAACGTACACGCTCGTTCACGTGCGAGGGCCCCCGGCCCTGAGTCAGACACGGCTATCTGACGTCGTCAGGTGGCAGAAACACCTACCGGTTTCTATTTCTTCTCGTGGCATGGGCTCGGCATTGACTCCTGTTTGAGGCAACACCACTCTCAGTCTTTGTTTTTTAATTCTCTTCCTCCAGAGCTCTGTCTGTCTCTGTCCCTTGAATGCGCACAGGTGAGGAGGCAGCTGCCCCTCCCCACTGCGCAAATTGCGCCTGCAGTTCCCTCCTCTCTGCTTCCGTGGGTAGCAGCTCGCAGGGCACTATCACCCACACTTAATTATATCTTAGCGTGAAGGAAGAACTTGCATGCTATCTACAGGAATAGTGTGTGCTCGTACACATGCATTTATGTGTATGTATGTGTGCACATATGTTTGCTTATGTGTATATGCATGTATGTGTATATATGTGTGTGCATCTTATACATTGTTTCTAAAGATATTCATTTTTCATTTGGACAATTGTATTCCCAAATACCCTCAGGTCTCCCACTGCTCAGGATGATGAAACAATGAAACAACCAAGTCCTTCCCAACCTATCAGCTCCGTTTGCACCTACCTTTTCTCTGTGTAACTTTGGTCGTTCACGCACACACGGCATATACTGCTGTGAAAAAAATAGCTTCTGTTGCAGAAGCTTACGATGGATAAACCTTTGATGTACACCAGTAAGCTATTCTAATCTTCAACTTCTTTAATATTCTCTTCTCTTGGAAAGCCGCACAATTGATCTCAGCAAATCTTAGATCTAAGCGAATCTTGGATTTACTACTGGAATAAATTGATACACATCTTTTTAAAGATATTTGTAATACTATTAATGCTTTAGTACTACTGGCAACTCATCGGCAGTGTCCGAAATGTGCCATTTATTTGCATGGAGAGGCTTGCTAGTTGGGTGTGGGACGTGCTGCTCCTTGTTTGGGACTTCCAGCAGAATTGCAATTATTCTACAGGAAAGAGGCGCATGATCTAATTCTGTACGAAACAGGGACCTGCTTAAGTTCGTGCCCTGAACGTTGAAGGGGGGTCACCCCATGTGACAGGGCAGTGAACCGACTCTCCAGCAAGCTTGGCAACTATGTCGGTTGTTCTTCCTGTCAGACGGGAGTGGATTCGGATGGGGACGACCTGCAGGTGTCTATGTTGAGCGGGTGATTCTGTCTCTCTCCTGCGTGCACCGTCTTACTGCTCTGTGGAGGTGTGACCGGATCCCAGAGCAGCCCTGCCCGGCCCACGCCCCCCGGCACCTGCCTCACCTCCTGGTCTCCTGCAGGTGAACTCGGTAATCACCGTCCTCCTGGGGCGCGAGGCTGGGACAGAGGCCACTGTGTGTGAGGGGAGGGGGCCGCTCCAGGCTGAGCTCCCCAGCCAGGTCCCGCTCACGACCTACAGCTTTGGCAACGGACTCAAGCTTTCCCCCTGCGCGCGAGACCGCGTGTGCTTCCTGTCTTGTCAGGCATAAATTCCGTTCACCAAACTGCCCTGAAATGGGACCAGCCCATAGACGGGACAACAGGTCTGGCTGTGATGAGGTGCCCCCCGAAACAGAAAAGAAAGTGGGCCCGGCAGGAAGGATGATGTCCCTGTGGGTCTGAGGTGTGCCCAGCCGCAAGGACCAAACAGGCAGAGTCTTCGCCTTCATGCTGTGCGGCCCCCGGGGGTATGTGTGTGAGTTGCTACCGTGGCTCACCCATCGTCCACTTCTCCAACATCGGCGGGGCAGAAACCGCACCAGCGCGTCCTGCCCATGAGCTCCTTTGCTCTCCGGAAGCTCAGGAGCTCCTGCTGCCGCCTCCGTGGGTCAAGGTACCACATCCCAACAGGCGACGGCCGAGCGCGGGGTTTATCTCCTCACTAGTAAAAAGGGGGCCGGGAGGGAGGAAACCCACTTGGCAAAAACTGGTCTGAGCACAACCAGCCAACTCAGTTCTTCTTCACATCACTGAGGACTCAGGAAACGGGGAAGCCGGTGGGAAAACACGCTTATTGATGAATTCTGTTTCCTTGGGACGCGTCTGCACACACCTGCTAACCTTTATAGCGCGGGTCCGGCAGCTCCTTCCCAGAGGGCTCCGTGGGTGACGCCCTGCAGTCTCACCTTCCTGTCCTCTGGGCCCGTCCCCACGAGCGGCACCACCCACAGCTCACCTACCTCAGAGCTCACACCAGGGACAGGATGGAGCTCAAATCTGCTGAAATCACACAGAAATGGGCCCGGGAACATCCTCTGTAATGGAGGAAGGGCTGCAGCACTTCAGGGGACCCTCGGGGTTTGTTAGGATGTGTCCCCTTCCTGGGGCCTCGCCACACCTGTCCTGTGCTGCCCTAGGACCCTGGCCTGACTGTGACCAAGTGCCGTGCCGGCCAGTCCCCGGAGCAGAAGCCCACACGGCCCCCAGCCACCCCTGAACCCCTACTTTATACCTGTTTATCTGGATGTTTCTGATACTGAATTTGGTCTACAGAACATGATTGAATATTCATTTCTCTGCGGGAATATGAACTTCGCGTGAGTTAAACATGAATTCTTTCTCCTTACATCGGGAGTGCTTTGAAGATATTACACTTTATTCATTGTGTCGTGCCTTACCTTGCAATGAACTGTTTGTATGCATTATCCAAATACGTGATGCAGTTCTGAGGCCTTCATCTAGTTATTTTTTTAATTCCAGGCCTTTAATGTAGCCCCCGCTGTGTAATCACTCATTACATTTTGCCAAATGGAAATTAGAATCGATGAGTGTTGTTCTGTTCTCTCTTAACTTCTCTGCATGAAATCACTTGCATTCCTAGTCTTGTCATACGCAGGGTCTAGCTCCAAATGCCTTTCCTGTGCTGCTTAGACCTCCCAGCAGCCCTGGGAGGAAGAACCTACTATTGTTCCCATTTTACAGGTGAGAGAGTAGATCCCAGGAGGTCACCTGCCAATACGTGCAGAGCAGGGATTCCAATCCAGACAGTCTGGGACATGGACCTACCACTGCACCCCTCACACTTTTTCACAGTTGGGGTTTCCCTTCCTCTTTCTTTATGTATCAAAATCTCCCAGAGACAACAGGTAAACGGTGTAGTGAAGATGACTTGACTCAGAGCCCACAACATGTAAGATTGAACATAGATCCACGTACCCATCTGTTAGCCTAATACAGAATTTCCAGTTCCTTTAAGACCCTCCAGAGATAGTTGTAGGAACAAATGAAATAACTTCTGTTGAAAACACAGAAATCCTTAGAACCGAAAACATTCCCATAAAGAAAATAAAATATGACCCGTAGAGCACCTTAACTGTGAAGCAGGAACGACTTAAACAATAGCAACGTTTCCAGACTGAGATGCTCACCGTCATCTGTGTGCCATTGCATCTGCCCAAGTTCATACACTTTTTTGAGTTGCTCCCAAGATAATTTCAAACTGACACTTTGAAACTTCAAAACTGAATTCTCTCTTGGCTTAAAAAAATCCACGCTTCTTAGTCAAAATGGGAAGCGTCACATTTGTGTCAGTTATATATTTAGGGACAAAATAGAATTTGAAAAAAAAATTTAAGATGCTTTGAAAAATTATGCTCTCATGTTGATGCAATACAATGTTTTGAACTTTATATTTCCAGCACTGAATTATTTAACTTAATCTTCAATTTTAGGATTGACACTGCTGGGCATTTCTATAATTTAATTCCCAGTGTGTTCTAGATCCATTATTCTAATTTCTGAGCTCATGCCTACTGAATTACTTTTCTTCGTGATATTTTACCAATATTTTAATACCTTGTTAAACTTGACCTTGGGAGAAGCTGTTTCCTAGCATTTCTGCTGTATTTGTGTCTTACCGTTTTCCCAGCTCCAGTCTCGGGCGAGCCCAAGGTCAGCATCATAATAATCTTGTGTCCATCAGGGCTCAACGCTGTGCTGGGCACGGACTGGACCCAACACTTGTCTGGTTTCCAGAAACCGCAGATGCGACCTGGTGCAGTTACTGGGTTACAGGCCCCTGCCCGACACAGTGTCAGGCTGCCTCCCTTGTCAACATCTCCTCTCTTTCCCCATTTGTGTCCAAGAAGCCTTAAATTCCAACTCTGTGGTTTCCCTCTGAGAGCTAATGAGCCTCACTAAACGCCAGGCACCATTTGGCCCTTTGCACATACCGATCCATAAAATCCTTCCGGCACCCCCGGAGGTCTGACTGACTGTCCACCTCTTTAGCGATGGGGAAACCAAGGCAAAGTGAGAGCTGCCGGCCTCCCCAATCATGCAGCTGGTAAACAGCAGAGCAAGACAGAGCTCAGGGACCACAGATGGCGGCGGCGGCAGCCATTTGTGTGTTTGCCATTTGCGGTTTGCTGTGCGTTAGGTGTTCAGCCTGTTTCGTGAGGGGCTCACAACCCCTTTACAGGGGCCCTGATCCTGATGTCTCTCAGGTCACATGCGGTCCTGGTGTGTCTCTGAGCTGTTTTCAAAGCCATTCAGGGCTGTCTGTATGTGCAATCCCACGATTTCACTCCCAGCGGTGCCCTGGGTGAGCGCCCCCTGGAATTGCGAAGGGGACACACACACAATTTTGCCATGATGTTTATTATTATACGGTAATGTCAAAGCAAAGGCATCAAGACATTGTTTTCACATTTATTATTATTATACATCAAAGATGTGGTGTTTTGCTTGTATGTTCATTGAATGGTTCCGTAACTATTTATAGAATTAGATCATTGGATCTTCAGGGAAGTGGATTCTGATTAAACAGCAGAGTATTATAAGAAATGGTATAATTTCTGAGCATTCTTTTCTATTTAGAAAAAAGGAAACAGATGCAAATTTGGTCTACAAACATAATAAAATGATATGTTTTCTTTTTACCAACCAAATGATACTTGAACAATGAAACCCTCGAGGCATCGCGAGTTTCCGCGAACACACGAGTAAGATTTTTACTCTCTGATTGCACAAACTGTCTCCTTACTCCTGTGATCGCAACACCTCTCTCTCGGAATCTCCAGCTGTGAGCTGTGGGGTGGCGGAACCTGAATTCACGCACCTGTGCTCCCACTCGGAGGGGAGGTCAGATCGGGTCAGATCAGAGGCCCCGGTAAGTTCTCAGTGGAAAGCTACAGGGAACTGGTCCCCCTGAGGGCCCCTCTGGCTCCCGGGGCCAGCCTCAGCAGGGCCCAGGGTAGCCCGTCCACCCTGCCCCTCGTCACTCGCTGGTCCCCTGGCCCCGCCAGAGCTGCGTTCCACCGTCAGGACCGAAGGGCATGGCAATTTTCCCAAACTTGCCAGAACTTCCCGGAATACACTTAAAGAAAGCCATCGCTCTGCTTCTTGTTAGTGTGCATTCATTGGAGGCTTCTGTGCCAGAGCTGGAATCCTTGAGTCGCACTTGCTGACCAAAGGGGAGATTTTGCTGGAGGAGAGGGCCCTGTGGTTCCCCAGCGCTTCCTGGAATTACGCTTTAAGCCAAACGCGTGTGCTGACGTCGGAGAGGCCGGAGGCTTAACACACTCTGACTTCTCTGACACGTTCACGTACACTTGGGAATCTCAAACCTGGCGCGTGCAAGACGCAACTCACTTCCCCAGACAGCTCGGGGTGGGGGGCGGCAGGGGTCTCCCATCTCCTGGAAACACCAGGACACGGGAGATTAGCGCTAAAGACACGCATGAAGCTTCCCGGTAGCTTTAAATTGTTTGGGGGGGTGTCACAGGTCCTTTAAGATCCTGGAGAACCTGCATGTTCTCTGCCGACTTCCCTAGACAGAGCATTCTGGAAATCGAACCAGGGCATGCGCAGGCCCTCCAGCGCCCAGCACCCTGGCTGGCGGCGGGGCTCAGGAGCCCGGTGTGGGCGTCTGTGGAGACGCTGCGAGAGGAAATAGAAATCACGCGTGTCAGGCATCCGCGGGCGGGCTTGCAGCCGAGTCCCCCTCGCCGCGGGAACGTGCGTAAGCCAGGCCTGCGTTTACGGACATCGCCGCGAACGGGCTCGTGGACGGGCGGCCCGCTCAGCCGCACTCCCCACCCGGCATGTCCAGGTCACTAAAAATACTTTAAAACTTTAATTGTTAGTGACTACATAATGCTTTATCCTGACGATATACCAAAATCGTCGTCGTTCTCTTAGTGTTGAACAGTTCCGACGCGAACAGTTCTGTGTAACCAGAGCAAACATTGGCCACAAATCTTCACAGGTGAGAGCTGTTAACATTGTTTTCTAGGACAGAGTCCCAGGGACGGAGTTACCAACTCGAGAGGCCCCGGTCCTATTAAGTCTACTGTTACGAACCGAAACATCACTTTCTTGGTATTTTGTACCAACTTAGACTTTTACCAGGAGTGAATGAGATTGTCTGTCTACCAGAACTTCTAGCAGAAATGGAGAGCTTTATTAAAAGGGAAAAAAAGAAAGAAAAGAAAAAGCATTGCAAAATTTGTTAGGCATAAAATATCTCAATGTTCTCAGAACCTGCATTTCTTTTCCTCACTGGTGAGGTTGAGGAATTTCTCACTTGCTTCTCAGCCTCTGCCCTTCTTTCTTGGTCTGTGGGCAATTCTTTGGCTATTTTTCCACTGGGAACAATTTGCCTGTAATCTTTGTGGCGTATACATAGTTCCCCAGTTTCTTATGTTCCTTCTAGCTGCTGACGATAATGTTTTGACATAAATGTTTGACTTTATCCAGGTGTGTGAGGTCCCAGGACGAGGTCCCCACCGAGGCAGGGCCAGTACTAAGCAAAGCCACGGACCAGGGAAAGGCTGCTGTTCCCGTGACGCCGCTGCCAACGCTGAGTAGTAACCAAACGTCGCTATTGTGTTTTATAATTTCTTCCACCGGTTATCTGCTTAGAGAGTTCTTCCCTCTTCTTGACGCCCATTTCATTTCTTTTAAAAACTTGCTGTTGTTGTTAATGTTTCAGCTTTCCATAGTTTCCATTTAATTCTTCTTCAGTTAATTGTTGCCTGTGGTATGAATTAAAGATCTTAACCGATTTTTCCCCCCAACTAAATCTACAGTTTTTTTCAACATCATTTATTGAATTAATTGTCCTTTTCGTGTTACTAAGTTTTCTCTATTAATGTTTGCTTCTGGGAAAATGAATCTTTGCCAATGAGCAAACCCTTTACCTGTCTGCCCATATCGCAGAACTTTAATTCTTGCGGGTGGGGTGGGGCCGCATCCCCTTCATTCCTGACTCATAATTTTCCTTTTTTATTTTTTTTAATTCTTCCTCGGAACGTCGTGTTCCCCTATGAGCCGTGTAATCCTTCATGAGACTGCAGCCCTGCCCGCTGATGACAGAGGAGAATTCCGCATGCCCACGCGGCCCTGGTAAAGAGTGAGGCTCTTTCCCGGGAGAGGCTGCAGTCCTGGGCTGCGGGTGAGGCCGGGCTGAAGCCGCAGGTGGAGCGAGGTAGCTGGAGCCGCCGCGCCGTGGGGGGGCGCTGGCAGCTGCACCCGCGCCTCGTGCTCCACTTAGCTTGCGTGTTTCCCGGCCACCGTCTCGGCCCTGGCGTGCTCTGTGTGTCTTGTCAAGTCCCCTAAGCTCTGAAATCACCGCTGGTGGCCTCATCTCTATCCGGCAGTGTCCGATGATGGAATGTTCCACCATCTGCGCTGCCTGATACAGCGCCCCTAACCGCAGGTGGCTGCTGAGCACGTGAAATATGGCTAAAGCAACCGAACAACTGAATGTTATGTTAGTTCATGTTTTTTTTTTTTTTAAGTTAAATTGTGGACAGCCACGTGTGGTGTGTGGCTATCACATCAGTGGGCGTGGTGAGAAGTCGGTCTCTACCCGGCCACACTGGCTGGTTCCTGCAAAGAGGCAGCGACACAAAACCGAAGCACCCCAGGCAGGGGGCAGGGAGACAGTCCTGGGGGGCAAGTGGAAAACCCTCCTCACTGCTGGGGGGTGGTGCAGGGCCTCACTTAAGAGTGGTGCTTTTCCAGGCGTGTGCAGCTCCACCAGCTCAGGAGGAAAGGGAATTGACGGAGACCCGCCACGCCCAGATTACACACACACACACACGCGTACACACATGCACACGTGTGTACACGCGTGCACATACAAAGCCCCGATGTTAGCACTGCCCACCGGCACTTAGATTCTGTTTCTCTCCGATCTCCTTCCGTTTCTTCTAGTTTCCCTGCAGTCTGGCTTCTGCTCCAGCCTCCCTAAGAGCCTCAACACACCCAGGCTGCTAAGTCTAACAGTCGTTCCCGTTTACTCGGACACCCCTCGGCGGGGTTCGGTTCTGCTGATCAGCCGCTCTCCGACCACCCTGTCCTTGCCTGTCCTCAGGGCTGGGCCCTGGGGCTGTGCTTTCTCCCACACTCCCCTCGAACGGTCTCAACTGGTCCCAAGTCCGCTTTCCTGCTATGTTCGGTAGCCTGAGATCTTGACCAAATGTCGAGCTAATGCTGAGTATTTCCAGCCGCCTAGCGAGGACCCGGCACACCCAACGCCAGGCTCTGCCCGGGCTGCGACCCATGTGCCGGCATCTCTGGGTCTCAGGGACTCCGGCTCACAGGTCTGGGCCTGCCCTGGGCCCTCTGTCCTCTCTGCTCACACCTGCTCCAGGCTGGGCGTGAATGATGCTGTCGTGATGCTGTCTCCTCCAGAATTCACATTCACACTTAGTCCCCAATGAATGGTATTAACAGGTGCGGCCTTTAGGGCGTCGACAGTGGGATTAGTGCCTATGAAAGGGCTGGAGACAGGTAGGACCTTCTGGACTTTCGCCTCCCACCACGTGAGGACACAGCGAGAAGGCTCCACCCTGGAAGCAGACGCCGAATCTGCCGTCTTGGTCTTGGACTTCCCTGCCTGCAGAACTGCCAGACATAAAGTTCTGCTGTCTGGGGCAGCACAGACACACCCAGATACCCGCCCTGTCTGCTCACATCTGCACCCCCGGGGGTCCCCTGTCCTGGCTGCTCTCACGTCGGGACACCCGGTGTGGGTCCGGACCCCGCCCTGCTTCAGGCCCTGACCTGTGCCTGTGCCGGAGCCCACAGGGTGCCCAGCGTCCCCCGCCCCCAGGCTGCCTGCTGTCCTCCTGGGGTCAGTATGGGCCCCTCCCCCATTTATGATCCTTCGGGAATTTCCCACCACTTTTAGAAAAAGAGGTAAACTCCTCCCATGGCCTTGATCCGGACTATGACCACTGGCAGCCCCACGACCACCCTCCTGCCTTCCTCGCTGATCTTGGGGCCCGGGGGGCCCAGTGTCCATCCCCCCTCCCCTCCCGCCCTCGCCCCATCCCGCTGACCCCGCTCAGTACCCATGGCCAGTCCTCAAAGGCAGGTGGATCAGGTCGGACTCTCTGCCGCCCACACCCGACACCAGATTCCTCCAGGTGGGCATCCCCTAAGCACCCTGCCTGGTGGATCCGGGAAAACCGTAATCTTTCTTTTTTGTGATTTATCCATCAGATACAGTTTGGTTTGATTCAGAGACAAGAAACCAACAGTCATTATAGCCTGGTTATTTTATACTTGCCGGACCTTTACATAACCCTAATATACTTGATACGTCTATAACCTGGGGCATGTTATGTCAGGAACGGCCTGTAAATGACGTTTACAAGAAAATGTTTCCAAATTCAATAAAACTAGTGGCACTGTCAAATCCAGGGCGTCATAACACGCCGTCGTTGGTGCCGGGGGTGGTGCATACACTCCTGCTTTCCGGGCACCGGTCAGGGCGGAGGATGTCTCAGGGGAGGGTGGTCTTTCCAGGGAGGAAATCGTGCCTGAGTAGAGGTAGGAAGGAAGGAAGATCTGGCGAGAAAGGAAAAATATTTAACACTGAACCCAGACTTTTACATTTTAAATCCGGGAGTTTCCCAACTGCACAAGCTACGCCCGATTTCACATTTGGAACTCTCATTTTGGATTCCGTATCAAAAGAAACCACCCTGAGTGGGAAGGCAGAGTCTATATATAATAGGCAGTGTGTGTATATATTATGTATGTATAAAGAGCCACGCGCCATAAACAATACATTTATAAATATGGGCAATTAACTGCACTTAGAAGATAGAAATGTTCTATGTAAAAAGAACAGCTTATTTCTGACAAAAACAAAAAAAAGAGAGAAACAACTGATATTTATGTAGCAACTGCATTGTGTGATGGAAATCTATTGAGATAATAATTTTAAAATTGTCTCATGTTTTAAAATTTAAAAGGGAATCTTTTCATTATGTGAATTCTTAATTCTTAAGGTGACCTTGAACTCATCTGGGGGTGAAGAAGGTGATTTTACTTACCTCTAAATTTCCTAAGTTTTGCAATCAGTAAAAGTACTTCAATTAAAATTTTTAAAAAATGCATGTTTTAATCGAGACTTTTATGATGTCTTTGGGTCCAACTAAAATTGGCTCCTTTTTTCCCAAGTGGATGTGAACAGAGAAGTATATAAAGTCTTGCCGGAATGGGGGCGTGTGTGGTGCACACACTGGGCCCCCGCGGGGAAGGAGCCCCCACCCTGCATTTGCAGAATGTGTCGAAGGAGCAGACAGCCCGGTCGACTCGTTCTGGTCCAGCCCCGGGGCAGAGGATCCCCCCACCCCGTCTGCACAGCCCTCCAGCCCCATCAGAAACAACAGAGCAACTTCCAAACTGCCACCGCGAGGCGTGTGCGGGAGGGTCAATTCCACTGCGAAACATCACTACCTCACCGGCTCTGCCTCCCTTTGCCTGTAGCTCTGAAGCTTCCAATTTTTCAAAAACCCGGCACCCAACATTCCATTTATCCTGAAACTAAATCAGTTTGGGGCTCAACATATTTTCAAATGTCAGCGTGCTTATTCGGTCCACGGGATGAGAAATGCAAGAATCTCGGGAAATGCCATGTTTAGTTTGGATTTTGTCCTGGAATGTGGAATGGAACAAACGCTCAATCCTCCCGGGTTGTTGTGGAGATGAAAAGAGAAAGTGTGAGTAGAAGCGACTGGTGAACCATCCTGCGCTATATTTGACTAAGTGTCGCGATGGTTATCATTTACCATCACCGCCATTGTTACGGTTTTCAGAGTGTGTCACAACGGAGCATACGGAATCTGAAAAAGTATGATCTTTCTTGGAATGCCCACACTGAAAAGTCTGCACAGAGACCCCAGCTAAAAAAAAGTAATTAACCCAGCCCAGAGCCCAGGGCCAGTCCCGGCTATAGAACATGGTGGTTGGCTGACTGAGCACCCACGGTCAGATTGATTTTTCCCTTTCTGGGCAAGTGTGGGACCACCCAGGGTCAAAGGCCTCCCCACGTACTTACCTCTGCATCGGGCACTGAGGGACCGGCGTGAAGATGACGCTTGAATCGCTGACTCCTGGACACATCGAGGCAGGCTTGGAAGAGACCTCCAGCCCAGCCAAGAGCATCCACGAGGATGCTGATGAATACAGTGATCACTAAATTTGTAATAACGCAGCTTTTTTCTCTATTATCATGAGCAACCAGATGCACAGTACCATTCATGTTTAGTTTCCCTGGAAATATTTTTAAGTAAAGAAGAAAGAAAAAGGTATTCCTTTACAAGCATGGAGTCGAATCTGCTTTCCACGCCTTTCGTGACTTGAAACAGCTTTGTGTATGGGCTGTCATTGATGTAAGCCACTTAAAGTGGACAAACCAGCGAACCGGTACTATTCTCCATCTTTAACCCAGGACGGTCCCCATTCAGCTACGAGAGACTCTCATTTACTGGGAAAGTGACCACAGAGACACAGCTCTACATGCTCTGGAAGCCCATGAGTGTGGCTGCAAGTCTTCCCTGGGGCAGCGTGTGTTTGTAACCAGTGGCGCTGATCCCAACCTCGTGTAGCAGGACGGCTGAGGGCTGGGGTTCTGCCAGCTAGACGCAAGGGGGACCGGTCCACAGCACCACCAGCCCGTCCCCTGCACAATATGCAGGAGGAGAACACGGGAGGGGTGGAGTTGGCAGAATTTGGGGGCATGTGGGGCAAAATAATTGGGACAAAGAAAACTAAAGAAAGCAAAGTTCAGCAGGAGAAAAAGGACTTTGTGTGTCGGACAGAGATCCAGAATGAATGATTTCTTTTTTTCCCTATTTAATTATTTTTTCTTAATTGGTAAATAAAAATTCAAATATTTATGGTGTACAACGTATTTAGATACATGTGCACATTGTAGAATGGCTAAATCGAACTAATTAACATATGAATTACCTCTCAACTTATCTTTTTTCCTCTGGCGAGAACACTTAAAATCTACTCTCTTAGCAATTTGCAAGTATACAATACATTGTTACTAACTATAGCACAAGAGGTCTCTTAAACTTATTTCTCCTGTCTAACTGAAATGTATCCTTTGACCAACATCTTCTCAATCCTCCAAGAATAAGTGGTTTCTTTACATGGAACCATCCTTTGAGACTCACCACCTTGGCCAGCAAGAATGGAAGAATGAATGAATGAATACACCACTAACATCAGCACCGAGAACATCCAAAGCCAACTCTACTGTAGTACAGATATTCTAACCCTGAACATTGGCAAGTACTGGGCTCTCCTAATTCTTTCTTCTGCTCGCTTTGCCTGCACGCCACTGTGTCCACCCAGAGTTAGAACACTGGTTAGGTCTAGAGAGCCTAGAATTTACATCTCGAAATCCTAATTTCAAGTTCTGGGTTCAGGTTTTATAACCACGGCAGCCACGTGGTCCTATTAGCAACCCCATAGCTTTTCAGAATCACTCTTCCCCTCGTCTATGAAATTAGAGTAATAATAAACACCCTCTTGCCTCCCAGAGCTTTATGAGGATCAGATTCAAGTGTGTGTGTGTGAGAGCGTCCTAAAAGCTCTGTGAAACCATTTAAATGCTAATTATATTAATAACCAGCGGACACGAAAGAGAAGCTGTGTTGTTTTCGTGGCAATCTGAGGGCTTTATAGCGATTTAGGGCTGG
The DNA here is from genome assembly GCA_963575035.1 of Avahi laniger. NCBI lineage: Eukaryota > Metazoa > Chordata > Mammalia > Primates > Indriidae > Avahi > Avahi laniger. Next base: position 123,342 of record CAUYSK010017837.1, read on the forward strand.
ATTAATTGACCCAGATTATAGAAAAAGGTATATAAATAAGGCAAGAGTCGCGACATCTAAAAGTAAGCCTGTGCAGGATGGATACAAACTATTATTGACTTTCATAATTTCTTAATTTCTAAATTTATTCCTGAAAACCTTGAACTTGGAGTTCTGAGCTAGTTTGCATTCATGGCTGGACAGAGCAGCCAGCTCTATCTTTCAGGTGCTAAAATTATGCCCAGGAGCTCCAGCCATCGAATGCCCTAGGAATCCTAAAAATGTTCCCCTTGTTTCTAAACCCACCACCCCACCCAGACGGCGGTCCCAGGGAGAAACCATGCAAACGGCCCTCATAGCGCCTTCAAGTTTATTCCCAGACGGACTCAATTCCCGATTCCGGGAATAGTAGCGATTCGTATCACCTGAGTGAGATATACTCGTATTTTATTTATAACACCAAAGACAATCTTACCATTATAACCCCGAGGGCATAGAAATAACATTAATCTAGTTGAATGTGTCATTCTAAGCACCGTTCCTAAGAACCTTCCCCATTAGAGGATCTTTCTCCTCTGGGGTGCCCTGGGACTGACTATACATGAGTATAGTTGTTCTAAAACGGAGGAATTCATCTCCTTCTCTACATATAAGGTTAATTTTATTTAAGTCTTTGATGTATGGGAGCTTCCACTTGGTTCAGGGAATTTTACAGGGAATTTTCAAGGAATTCAGGGAATTTTACAGGCTGGGAAAACATACACCATGCGCCGATTGCAAATCTCTGGGGAGCCTGAACAAGGCGGGTGTGTGATCTGTGCAAACACCACACAGAAGCCTCCGGATCGGGGCGGGGAGCTTAGGCCCTGGAGTACGCAGAGTTGCAGGGGTTCTCACATGCTGGGAGTTGCTTGAGTGTTTACAAGAAATACTCCCTAACATCCCACTCTGGCCACTAAAAAAGTTAAATTACGGTTACCTGTTTGTTGAGAAACTTCCACTGTGCTCTGCTGAAAAGGTGCATCTTTTGGTTCTAATCCACGTCAGCCTCCAGCCCATAAAAAGTCGCAATATATAAAAAGTGTCATAGATTCCACTCCAGCAGCTTAATTGATTTTGTCCATTTGGGAGTGGATGACAAGGCTTTTTTTCTTCGTAAACCTTCACTGATCCTCCCAAAATAGAGGCTACACAAGTGGAGGGAACTCGCATCGATGGCCGATAAAGTTTTAGCTCAGGTCAAGATTTCTGAAACAATTCGGGCGGTAATTGCATTAATTCATCCCAATTTGATGATGCTCACATGTGTGAACAGTAAACAAATCCCAGGAGTTGCCTTTTACTGGGGAATTAAAGTAATGAATGTAAACTTTTTAAAGCATTTTTTCAGTCTCTGGTGCATGTAACTGTCAACCTCACTTTTCCTTCGCTGAGCTCAGCAGAGGAACAGGCCAGAGTCTGAGGAAGGCGGCTCGAATATGCAGGAAACAAGGCAAAACCAAACAGAAAACAGGAAGCTTTGAGCCCTGACTCCTGGTGAGAGCTGTTCAGCCACGGCAAAGCGGCTGGTCCCAGCATCTCTGAAATGGCCACAGGTTGTTCACCGAGTGCGGTGGATTTCCCGTCACCTGTGCTCTGTCCCCAAAGTCACTCCGGTGTGAGTCTTAGGGTGGACGGCCAGTGACCGCCACGCCAGGTCTGGCAGGGCAGCCAGATTTGAGCCTCTCACTCTGGCTAAGTAATGACCCTGGCGTCTTTCCCCAACCCTATCAATATCTCCTGGAACATGTTAAGCAAAATCTAAGACTTCATATTATTTCATGTTAACCATAGGCAGCTTCGTAGAAAATGTAACCACACACCATTCTTATGAGTGACTGAATAGACAAAGTTTTTATAATCGAATAAGCTGTCAGTTTTATAAGAGACCCCATGTGTTCACCCATCACCCGGTTTCAACAATCATGACCTGCATCTCGTCTCGCCTGCAATCCCTCATGGCCTCCTTTCCTCGCCCTGGGAATATTTTAAAGGAAGTATCAGACTTGAAATCTTCTCATTTGTAAACACATCAGTCTGTGTCTCTACAAAATAGGTCTCTCTCTTTTAGAATATAACCACAATACCACCCTCACAGTCAAGAAGCCAGAAGGGACATCAATCTATTAAGCATGTATTTGAAGAGTGTTGAAATTGTCTGGCTGTAGATATGTGTAGATGCAGACACATGAAGATGTGTACACATATGTGTTTGTGTGTAAGTGCATGTTATACCTGGTTTGTTTGTTTAAATCAGAATCCAGCACTTTCCAAACATTGCGTTTGGTTGACGAGTCTCTGAAATCTCTTTAATCTACAGGTTGTCTCTCTCTATCTCTTTCTCTCTCTCTTTTTTTTTAAATTTGCAATTAACCAGATTCGTTGTCCTGTGGCATTTTCCACCCTCTGGATTTTGGTGGCTGCACATCTGTGGTACCTTCTACCTGTTTCTTTCTCAGGCCCTTGTGTGCTCCTGTAAACTGATAAAAAGATCCACATCTGTGCTGATCAATGCATTTGCCACCAGGACATGTGGCCATTGAGCATTCAAAGTGTAGCTTCTGTGACTAAGGAAATGTGCTTTTAATTTTATTTAATTTAAATTAATGTAAATTTAAAAACTGATACTCTATTCGGTTACTGGAAGACTTTCAAGTGTGACTGGACCAACTTTGGTATGTGAATCTAATTTTTTTAACTGTAAATCTTACAAAATCTAAATACAGACTTGATTTTTCCAATGGAAATTTAGCAGCTGAAGTCAGATGTACCGTAAGTGTAAAATATATATATGTAGAATTTCAAAGACATATGAAAAAAATGTAGAATACCAAATCAATATTTTATATCAATAACATTATGAAATTATATTTTGGATACATTGGGTTAAATAAAATGTACAATTAATTTCACCTATTAAGTTTGTGTATATTGTCTTTATATAATGTATTATTTATTAATACTATGTGTTGTTTAAGTCAACACTGTGAGTTCATGAGAACTTTGTTTAAAATGCATATACGTATGACCCAAGTTTGAAAAATGTTGGACTACAGAACTCATTTCTAACTATACTCTCTTGAACTATAGAACTGCCTTTTTCGGAACACCAAACCTTATCAAAAAATCTAGTAAGGAGAATTTTCAACAACATAATCATTCAATTATTTGTCTAATAAGCATTAACTGAGATGTTACCCATGTGCTAAAAAGAAGTGTTGGAACCCCAGACATGCGAGTAACTCACGGTGGACATGTCGTAGGACAGAGGTATTTACGGAGAACCACCGGCACAGAACCTCTCCAGGTACTGGAGGTTCAGGAAGCTCAGATGCCAGATAAGCACCTGTTTGGTAGGTGATCAGGACGGGAGGTGCATGCCACACACAGAGAGCATAGATAACATGTAAAGACGCTCCCTAATGACTCAGGCAAGCAAGAAACATCTTTACAAACGATAATTTATCTCCATCTTTCTATCCAAAACCCACAAGGGGAGAGAAAGCTGCTTCAGTCCTTGAGAAATGTTAACATTTTAAAATTAGAGACTGGGCCGGGTGCGGTGGCTCACACCTGTAATCCTAGCACTCTGGGAGGTTGAAGTGGGTGGATCGTTTGAGGTCAGGAGTTCGAGACCAGCCTGAGCAAGAGCGAGACCCTGTCTCTACTAAAAATAGAAAGAAATTGGCCAAACAACTAAAAATAGAAAAATTAGCCGGGCATGGTGGCGTATGCCTGTAGTCCCAGCTACCTGGGAGGCTGAGGCGGGAGGATCACTTGAGCCCAGGAGTTTGAGGTTGCTGTGAGCTAGGCTGATGCCACAGTACTCTAGTCCAGGCAAGAGAGGAGACTCTGTCTCAAAAAATAAAAAAAATAAAATAAAAATAAAATCAGAAACTGAACTAAAGTATAAGATGCTAAAATGAGAGATTTAAATAATAACTGCTTAGTTGAAGGGGACTTTAAAATGACCAATAAATATGCCAATGCTAAGTTGTTTCTAAGGAGTGCACACAGCAGAAAAAGTCAAAACTTGACACTGTTAGACCATGTCAATTGTCTGAATTCCAATTAAATGGAACTGGTCCATTTGCTTATTTGCCAGTCAGGTAGATGGAGAATGCTCACGGCAAATGGGACACTTGATATCATTGATAGTGACACCCCTGTGTAGGGTCTCCATGCACAGGAAAGCACTATGGCTGTTGGCTACCGGCCAGAGGACGTGGCCTTCAAATGCTCTAATACTAGGAATTTGAATGTAAATCCCCAAATAGGTGTAGTCCCATGATAAAAGGGATCTGTTTTATCAGTTGGAAAAGGCTTCCAATTATTATTTTCTCCATTTGGAGATTTAAACTATTGTTTGCATATCACAGCATGTAGAGGCCCTGCAGAAAGGAAATCTGTTTAATTTTGCTTAATCCAAGCTTCCTCAGACTTGTTAGACAACAGGTCTTTGCTGTTATTATGTTTAATGTCATTTTTTAATGCCCACAACTTTAGGAAATGTAGATCTGATATATAATGTGAAATCTGAACAGAAATATAGATAAATCTCTGCAGGATATATTTAACGTGCAGGTCACACAAGGCTTAGCAAAAATACCTCGCTGAGCTCCTCAGCTCTTTGTTGAAATATATTAGCTATGTAATGTGTTAATACGTTTTTTATGTTAACTGGAAAGTAATCTCACCATAGGAAAAAATAAGCTTCTTAAATTAGTTTGCTATACTTTCTGTATATATAATTCCATGCATTTATATACATCTCAGTTATATATATAGTTATGTATATATATGTGCATACATATATAATGATATATTTTGATTTCCATTAATGCATATATAGTACTACAGAATAAACTTAGATTCAAAGTAAATTTATTAACAACGTCTTAACAGTTGTACTCCTCTTTGAAAATGACATTTATTGTTTCAAGAGAAAACACACGTGTTAAGTATACGTAAGCACAGAGAGCAAGGTTACACTCTTCCAACTAACAATTTTTTGAGCAGCTTAAGTGTTTCTTACACAAACATTTCATTTGAATAACTAAAAATATCTAGTGTTTTGAGGGTGTGGAGAAATCATAATGTGCATATTATTGGCTGTAGGACTATAAATTACTGCAAACTCTTTGTAAGAGTGATTTGAAAATATCATCAGATTTTGAAATGCATAGAAAACTTTGACCCAGATACCCAACTTCTGAAGACCTACTCTGCAAATTAGCATTAAGTGCAGAAGGGTCCATGTACGAGCACATATCCAGTCTGAGGGCAGGAGAGGAGATGTCTCAGCTCAGGCGGTGAGGCAGAAAAAAGAAGTGAATTCCTCCTTCCTCTGCTTTTTTTTCTCTTTCGACCCTCAATGGATTCATGATGTCTACACTGGGGGCATCTGCTCTGCCGAGTCCACCAAATCAAATGTTAGTCTCGTCCAGAAGCACCCGTATGATTTGGGCACCCTGTGAAGTCCACTCGAGTTGACACATGAAATAAACCATCACAGAAATTTTACTTTATGTTTTATGTCTTTCTCTAATGTTTGAAGATTTTTCCACGAGTGCTTATTATTTTTATAATTTAAAATCTTATAGAAAGACAAAATAAAGAAATTGAACCTGATTCTAATTAATGGATTTGGTAATTGTCTTACCCAACTGAGGCAATTACCAAATCCAGTGAGGGAGACTCGACTCACACGTCATGGTAGATGGAAAAAGATACAGACAAAATACTTTTCAAGCAGCATGGCCACAGGTGAGACTGGGGTTGACCATGAACCTTGCCTTGGTCATGGGACAGTTGTGAATCTGACACACGGAGACTCTCAAAAGACACTTGAATGCTGGAGTTTGCTATCTCTCTCTTTCTCAGTGTTATACACCACGGGTGCCATAAAAAGGAGCCAGGGCTAGCCTGCAGGTTGCTTAAAGCATGTGGCTCATGAGAGAGGCCATCTAGGAACAACTAGCTCAGAACTGAAACATCAGCTGGCTGCAGCCATCCAGGGGAGCTTGGGCAGATCAGCAGAAGAACCACCCAGCTGATCCCTGCCTCAAATGCAGACCCACAGAACAGTGACCTAAGATACAGCTGTCCTTCTAACCTGTTAACGTTCAGGAGTGATTTATATATAACAAAAGCTAACTGATATTCAAAATGATATGTAAAAGCCAAAAATAAAAAATAAAAAGATGTTCTACCTAGACAAATTTCTGTACCCAGGTCAGAGGATACTTTAAAGAGGATGTAGAATGATCTAGAACACAGACTGAAAGCAATCTTCACACTAGCGAGGGATACCTGTATCTAGTTTTACATGTTCATGAACATGTATTTCCCTGGGTATTCAGAGAGCATATTGCTTTGTCGAAGATGAGGGAAGCCCCAGAGCGCCATGCAGTGATGGAGAGCACTGAGCTGTAGAACGGCTGGAGGCAGACAGGAGACCAGTTCTGTCCCAGAACAGTCTGCTGTAACCTGAGATGGAATCCAAGACCATCACTTTCAGGTGAAGGTGACAAAGATTAAATCACACAGAAGCAGATGGAACAAACATGCCTATGAATGGACATGAAATCCACCCAGGAGCTTTTCTGTTACTTTATCACTCTAATTCGAAATACGCCTGAGCGTTCTTGTTCTCCTCTGATTCGTAAGAACTTCTTCAAAAACAGACATAGTGTAAAGAAAACATAAATATTCAAGGTGATGGATATTTGATTATAAGAATGTATTGAATTATCACGTACACCCCCAAAATACATACATCTAGTATGTATCATTAAAAAAAATTTAAAGACTTGAAAGTCAAAAACCCCCAGACACACACACTCGCGTGCATAGACAGGCACACAGGGACATCTCCAAATTTTAAGTGGAGAACAAAGTGATTCCATATGATCGTGAAAAGGAATTTTGGGAACTTAGCCATGAGCATTGACGTTGGTAGAAAACACGGAAGGGCAGGGATGTGGAACCCATTACAAGATGGAAACGCACATTGCTCATTAAGAAACCGCCAGAGCGTCAAGCCCTCGGCAATGAAGCACTACACTCAGTTCCTGCCGCAGGTGGTTCCAGGCACGGCCGTGAGAGCTGTTCCATGCCAGGCCGGGCCCAGGGTGCAGGCTAGACAGTGGGGCGAAGGAAGTCTCCAAGTAAGTGCCCCGTGGCCTTCTTGGGCAAAACAGCTTCTTTTTTGTCTCCTCCCAGCAGCCCTATTTGTGAAAACCTTTCGGTTGCAGCAAGAATCGCATCTTTCCACCTGGCTACGCTGTTTCTGTCATGAGCTGAAAAATCCTTTACAAAAAGGAAATAAAAGCATCATTTTTTTTCAGGCACAGGCAGAAGCTACAGGAGGATGAGGGATGCCACAGGGCTGGCTTTTGTGAGACCAGAGTCCTAAGAGCTCGGTGGCCTTTGGTGGCACCTCTTATTTTATCTGCGGGCAGCAGGCCAGTCCCTGTGTGGTCGTCCCAGGAGCGAAGCCTGTCAAACACCTTTCTGCAGGAACCAGAACGAAACAGGAGGCCCTGGGAGGAGGGAGAAATCTCAGCAGAAAAACAAAGGCCCTGGAGCCTTGGACATTTTATTTTGCTCTGAAAAAAGACCTTTCAGGGAGAAAAATGGCACCATTGTTCTGCTGCCGATGGCAGGGCAGAAGGCTGGGCTGCCTGAGCAGTGATGTCACAGCAAGGTCACGGTCCCTGGCTCACCCTGGGGGGCCCTGGGGGCGACAGGAAGGCCTGGCGAGGAGGAAGTGACCCTCCAGAGCAGAGGGTCCCTTCGCGGCATGCGTGCGGGGGGCCAGGCCAGAAGGGCTCATTTCACAGGAGTCGGACGTCTTAATCCGAACGTGTGTGGGGGCATTGTTTGTCCCTCCGGGCCTTACCCGCCACCCAGCACTGAGTCCTGTCTGTTAGCGGGGGCCCGTCCAGGGTCAGCGAGAGGAAGCCGGTCTCCATCTGAAACACCAAAGTGGCCGTGCTTCTTCCTGTGCCGCTGGAAAACCCGCCCTCCCCAGGGAGGCTCTTCCGGGGCTGGGTGTTGGGGAGGAGGGATGTGTTCTCAGGGCAGGGGTCGGTGGTGACTGTGGAAGATTTGGTGTCCGACACCCCGAATTTGGAGACTCCCTTTGGCCACACGCTAGCCGAGTCCCTCCTGCAGATGAGGGGGTCACTGATTTGGAACATCGCTTGCTTTATTTGTAAAATGAGAGCCCCAGAACATTTCTTCAGGACCTGCTACATCATCGGCAAGGCCCAGTGCAGCATGAAAATGCAGGGCCCCAGGTCCACAAAGGGTTCAGAGTGTCAAGGCCGTGACAAGAGGGCGCCAAACAGCCCAGGGTGGGGCCAGAGCAACTGGCCAGGTGGCCCAGCGCTGAAGTCCACTCTGACAATTGCCCACGTTGTCATGAAAATTGATCAAAACTCTATACTTGAGAGAGCTGTTCCTGGCTCTTGCTAGACCCTTAGGAAGTGATTGCTCAATGTAAGCAGAGGTCAAGGAAGGAGGGAAAGGTATTTCTGCGGAAATTGTCTAAACCAGGATGCAAACCCATGGGAAAAGAGCCTGTTGTTAAGAACTCACTATTTAGCTGCGATAGGGTTGCAATAGGAAAGGAAAATGAAGTGGAAATATGGGTTTTGTTTGTCCCCCATTCCCTGGCAATGACAAAATGTAGGAGAAATACGAATTTTGTTTGCTCCCCTCCAAGGCCAAGGAGGAAATTTGGACATGTCGGCATTGAGGGGTGTCTCTGAGCACCAAAAGTCAACGGAGGTCCCGTCTCCTACAAAGACCGCAGTTGAACAACACACTGATCTCTTCTGGAAAGAGGAATTTTAGAAATCACAGCCCAACCGGGCACTGCCAGATGTCATGTTAGTACTTTTACCCCAACTCCTGACGTGAAAATTCATTAATGACTATGAACACCTTAAAACAAGTAATTTTTGTCTCCATGTGGATTACGACTTAGAAAGTGAAACTAAGCGAATGTCATAAAGAACATGATTTTCTTTCTATTCCCTTAAAAGGTATCTCACGCACCCCAAGCTTCCCCGCAGAAACCTTATATGGATCTGTCGTGACCCCTGAAAACATTTAGACAGTATTTTCAGTTTGTAACTTGTGAAAACTTCCATAAATTTCCTTCCCATTGTATAAAAATACTTCCTTTCATCTGCCCTAAAACTGGCCTGTTCAAACTTCAAAGACAACCCCACAGTTTAAATATTTTGGGGCCTGGCTAACGGGTCCGTGACCACAGCAGCGACACCTTTTGTGATCTACGAGCCTTGATCGTTTCTTCACTTCGGCCTTCGTCTTCTTTCAGACAAAAGAGCTCCAATTTTTCAGCCAGTTGTTCCACAGGGGACATTCCATTCCCTGCAGTGGGACAGTTGCTCTCTCATCCCTTATTGTAATATTAATAATTTCTCTGGCTGTTCGCATAATCAAGAGTAGAAATAACTCGCACACACAGTATTCCATGTGCAGACCCAACGTGATTTTTTGAAGAGTAGGAAAATGTTTTGTTTATATTCTTAAATGCCAGTTAGATCATTCTAAGAACTGCAAACCGTTTCTCCTGAAGTCATAGCACATTAGACTGATTCTTTTTTGACAGTGCATAGTCCAAGTTCGTGACTCATATCATTTTAAGACCACAATTTGTATTACTTTTTCCAAGAACTCCCTTCCACCTGACCAATTTTTCTACTCATCCGTGCCAGAAAAAAGATCCCCCAAAGCTCGTAATAGCTCATGGTATTTTAACCTTCCAATCAGAAATACAAATGCATTCAGCATCACCGAGAAGAAACGCTATTTAATCTTTAAAACTTCTGAGCTGCTCCGATATGCAAAGAACACAGCCCAAGCCCCTGAGAGTTAATGTGAGGGTGGGATAAATGTTCTTGTGAAATGTGTGCCTTATTCGGCCTCAGGGTCCCTTCATAGATCTTGGCAGCAATAACCTGAATTTCCAGGCTCTTCTTCCTACCTGTTGGCAGAGAGAATGTAGCACCTCAGATCTCTCCTGTGAGCCTCGATGGGGGTGTCATTAATACCACAAAGAGATCTTCTCCCTGGAGCTGATGTTCCTCTCTGCAAAACATTGGAATCTGGCAAAGCCGACTCAACTCTGATTGTTGATGAAATAGTGGGGAAAAAGTCTTTCTCCTTTGCATTGAAATCGTTTCGAGGGTTCCAAATCAAAGTTCCTCATGCCCCAATGTTCCATAAGGTTCAAGGAACAGATGCTCAGAATGATCAGCACACCCTTAATAAAAAGTGCCTCTGTTACCAGTTTGTGCCTCTTTCCAGCCTTAGGAAGTTTTGGCGGTGAGACAGGCTCAGCTGCGCCCAAGCACCAGCCGCGGACACCTCCCTGGCTGAAGCTCAAATGTCTCTTCCTGAACCCGAGCTCGCAGCCAGGAGTGGACATGGGGGTGGGGAGAAGGAGAGTCTAAAAATGGCTTTGGACAATGGACGGGGGCAGAGTTCTGAATGTGTTGGACGTGGGACAGCATTCGAGATCCCTCTGGAAGGATGTCGGGTGCTTTTCAATCCTGGGTGTCGTGAGATCGAGTGTGCAGATTCTCACAGACTGCAGATTCTGATGCCAACACTCAGGCGCAGGGCGGTTAAAGTCGTTCACCGAGTTTACACGGAATGTTGGCGACAGAATCTGAACTACAAAAAATTCTCTTAACGTCAGATCATCCGTATAATATATTTAAAATGTCTGTTTATGGATGGATTCCTAGGAAACCTTTCTCTTCGTCTTTTAATCAGAGAGGAGCCCACCTGTCTCTGTTCTCATCCTTGGCTGATCCATTCACACCTGTCGGTCTCCGAGCAGCCCTGGGCGTTAAAACACGCCACACACCGTGCCTGGCGCTAAATCTATGACAAACCATCCCCTCTAGCTTACATGTAACAAGACGTTTTAAGATATGAGCTTTAACATGAAGGCTTTAATTAAGAAAGAAAATATTTACTGATAAGCACCCAGTCTGCATTGAGGATGTCTGTGCTGCAGAAAATACGAAGGTGAGTGATTTTACTTGAAGGTCAAAGTGAATTGTGTAGAGATGAAAGTAAATTATGTCCTTTCTTTTGCTCATGTACTTACGTACAGCCCTTCAAAACTTTTGATAGTTATGCAAGGAATCCATTATAGAAATCACTTTGCCTTTGACCACTGATGGGATTTGTACTTTCCTCAACACACCTAACTCTTGCTTGGGATTTAGCGGTTTCACACGGATGGAACTGAGGTTCACCAACCTGTCGTTGTGAGTTTTTTCACAGTCCTCCTTTAGGAATGTGGTCATTTTATAAACCCACTATTCCTCTGGTACCAAATATTTAGGCTTACAGGGTACATAGCTTGACTAGAGATTGTGACTTTACCTTTGAATTCTTTCTAAAGGTCTGTACCAGCTCCCATCTGCAGCGAGCAACGTGTCTATGTTTACTCTGTTATTAAAAGACTCATCGTGGGCATTTTGAGTCGTGATCTCTGCATACCCGCTAGAGAGCACTTAATGATTCTAAGGGTAGAGTTCTGTGTACTCCACCCATCATTTCTCAGGCCTGGCAACGAAGCCCACACAAAACGTCCAGCTAAGCGAATGCAAACTCTGACCTATGTCCTCTGACACATGGTGGGCTTTGGCTTTTTTCTCTTAAAACACTGGTCACCTGGTTCCTGAAGTCTTAGCTTGGGCAAAGTCACTTTCTGGAGAAAGCATCTGAGCTTGAAGTTTGGGAAACTTGAGGTAAGTTTTGAATTATCAACCTTCCAGCAGCAGCTGGTGTTTCCCAATTCTCCCATTTGCAAAATGGGGCACTAATTTCTCTCTTTTCCACCTCGTTTTCAAGTTTTTGGGGAAACAAGATTAAATAATAAATTGGAAAGTCCTTTGCCAACTTTGAAACTTACAGTTACTCAAACCAAAATGTAAACGAATGATCGGTTTAATTAATTGCTCACAAATGATGCACATGTTGGCATTCATCAGAAACATGAAGTGAAACTCCAAAAGCAGCTTTTCATACATTTTTGAGATAGTCAACTGTTTCCCACGAGTAGAAGAGTCAACAAACGACACTCAGCTGTTCCAAGCACTTCATATCTGACGTACAAAAAGTGTTAGAGACACGTACACAAACGTGTCAGCATTTCCAAATTCACGGTTCCTTGCCGCTTTGTGTGGCGTTTCCTGTTCATCCAAATCCTGATACCCAGATAAGAATTGTTTCCAATAATTTACCAGGCCATAGTCATTTCTGTCCTGCACTATCACGTTCATTTGCAGCTGAGCTTTTAAGAAAACCAGAAAAGACTAAATAAAATAGATACAATGGAGTTCAAGAGGAAAGAGATTCAAAGAGGCTTGATCATATGGACAATGATAATTTTACAAGGAGTTTAGATCTAGGAGATACAGTGAGAAAATGACTTGGATAAAAGATTCATCCATCCATCCATCCGTCCAGCACTTGTTAATATCTATGAATGACAACCCGGGTTGGGTGTAAATGGAGCTTTGACCTCACAAAGCTCATGTCTAGTAGGAGAGATATAAATAACATTGAAGTATAATAAAGTGCTACATAGAAAGTGCACTTCCTATAAAAATCTGCAACTATTAGGATACAATTTTTCATGGGCACGGACAGGGAATATTTGCTTAACAATGTACCTGACGGTCCCAACTCCAAGAAGAGCTCCCAACACATGGTGAGTGCCCAAAAAATATCTGTTGAAATTCTAAGTGCATAACTAACAGTTCTTGAGAAGCCTAGAAAAAATTTAAAACAGATGTGACGTGTGTGTTAAGATGTTATTTTAACAAGGTTATTAAAGATGGGAAGTGAATACGAATATCTGCAATTCTTGAACTAGAACATAAAGAGTGTTAATTTTGACTCAGAAGGGAAAAATGTTAGCAGAATATGAAGAAAGATATCAGACGACCACAGATTCTAACCCTATGAATATCTTTCTCGAGCAATTATTTTTAATTGGTTCAACAGTTTTGTGGGGGGAAAATGTTAGTTCTGAGGTAAGTTAGTAATATAGGGAAAATGACAGTTTAATAAAAATATATTATCTTGGAGCATGGTAGCACAGACTGAAATAGGGGCATATATTTAGGAAGTGTAAGTGCTATCTAAGACAGCAGACCATAACCAGACTTAGGGACAATATGTGTAAACAGAATTAACCTCTGTGTATTACCAACATTCTCTGAGATGTTGTCCAAGCATGCAAAAAAGAAATGTCAAAGTATTCGAAGTATTAGTCAGATAACCGGTCTATTTTGGGAGTGTCCAAAATCTGTTATTTGGCACGCACAAACCGAAATAAAAAGTAATTCTTCTGGATGCCTTTTTAAAAATTTTGTTCAATTATTGTTACATTGTGTAGATGTGATATCAAAAGTATCAAACTCATTAGGGAAAAGCCTGGTGGAAAAGAATCCTAGGAAATTTTTTTTTTTTTTCAGAAATCTTATATTTGATCGAATCTATGAAAGAGAAGCCTTCGGGAATATAATTGGAAATTGAAACTCAAAGTGCAGCACAAATTTCATAAGAATGAAGTATACTTTTACAGGTTTTTTTTTGTACTCTGGAAGTTTGAGTGTTTTCTACCCTGATAGATGTTCCTATTTTGCTTTTCCCTCCTGCCACAGCACTGAGGAAGGAAGCATGAGAACCTCAGCAAATTGCGATATTCAGCTTCCTTCTGAATTTTGCTAATAGCCTGTGCTATGGGCGTAATGGAGCAATAAATTGAGAAGATATGAAAAATAAACATAAGGCCTAATATTATTAAATGCAGCGGTAATTATCTTACACTAAAATTATATAATGGAATTTTATGATAAATTCATTCAACTTACGTAAATTCAACTTTATGGGAGAAAGAGAGAGAGAGAGAGATTGAATCTTCACCTTAAATAGAAACAGCGCCACAAAATAAAATAAAAATTAAATAAGTCCCTGAGGAAATTCCTACAGAAAAGTGGGCACAGAAAGGTAAGCTGAGGAGAAGGGCGAGTTGAGCGAAAAGGACCGCATTACTGCCCTGCGTACGCATTAGCTGGAAGTTGGGTGAAAACGTGGCTGCCAGTTCTCTGGCAGACTTTGCAAGCTGAAAATAGAAGAGGAAATGATTCTCAATTTCTGGATTATTTGCCCTGAAGAAGCTCAGCTATTTTAGTATCAAGAGAGGAAAAAAAAATCTCTCCCTGGGCTTCCGGGGAGAGTGTATTAAATGCCACCAGCAACACCCTAAGCCTGGACGTGATAATCCAAGCTGATGGTTTCAAGGCAAAAGCAATTGCATAAAAGTCAGTCAAGCATGAGCCAAAGAGGCTCAGCCTCTCTGCTCCCCGTCACTTAGCTTTATCCAGGCCCGAGTCTCGAACACCTGGAGCAGACAGGGCGGAAATGCCTTCGGAGGGAGGCAGGTAACGGACTCGTGCAGGGATGCGGGGAGGAGGCCACGGGGCGTGGCGAGGACATGCTTCGCCTAAACTCTCAAGTTCACTGTTGTTGTGTGTTTTTGTCTTAAATACCCGGCCGTCCACGCCATCTGAGAGCTGCAGTCTGTCAGCCACTGTTGGATCAAAGGCTTCAGCGGATGGTCTCCGACGGGGCGAAGGTAATTCTCCACCTGGGCTTCTTTTCTGCAAGAAAGATTCCAGCAAGCAATAAGAGGGATACATTTGGCAAGTGACGGTAAAGCAGTTTTCTGAAGAATTTTGTGGAAATGCTTTCATGAAGCTCTTGGTCTCAGGGCTTTTCATGAATCCAGAGCATACGTGGCAGTGTTTGTGCGCATGAGCAATTGTGCCACATAGATACCACATGTATGCACACCCGTGCACCAGGCACCCAAGCCCTTGCTTGTGCACACACAAGTACCACTTGTGGAATTCGATCCCTGGAAAGGCCACGCGCAGGCCAAGTTGGGGGGTAGTAACCTTTCCTGACACCATCGTCCTAAGTCCAGAGCTGCACTTCCCAACGTGGTGGCCACGGCCGCGCGGGGTCACGGGGCACCTGAAATGTGGCTGTTGCAAGAAATGAGATCTGGGTAAGTGTACGAAACACACTGGATCTCAAAGACCTACTGTGAGAAAAAGGAATTTAAAGTATCTCATTAATAATTGTTTACATTGACCACTTGTTAAGATGAAAGTAGTTATATATGTATATTGGGCTAAATGAAATATTATTAACATAAAAATCTTTCTGTTTCTTTAAAATTTTTTTAATGTGGCCACTAGAAAAGAGAAAAACTAGAAAGGAGCCGGGGAGACGGTATTTGATCCTTCTCTCACAAAATCTATTTCAGAATGAGACAGGAAGGTGCACGGACAAGAAGAATCGCCTCTTCAGAAGGAGCTTCAGGATGAGCTCACCGGGTTGGGTGAAATCAAAGCGGAGTCGGACAAAGAACCGGCCTGGAGAGGAGCAGCCGCCGTGCACAGAGAGCTCAGAGGGCAGACGGGACACAGACCACGGTGCAAAGCCACACGCGTTCATTTCAGGGACTTTCCAGCCCCCGCGGAGCCACAGCTGTCCAGGAGGAACCAAGAGCCAAGGCTGGGGACAGACACCGCCCGTGCACATGACCCCCCAGCGCTCAGCTCACCGGCGTCAGCTGGGCCCCTTCCCTGTGGAATCCCGTCCAGCACATTTTTAAAAGAGGGGGGACCACGACGTTGCACGCTGAGGTCTCCTGAGCCCCAGCCCTGGTTTCAGGGGTGTGCGTCGTTTGTCCCTGTTGGGAGGAGACCCGGCAGTGAGCCGACGCCGGGAGAAGGCCCTCCCTGCAGTACGCCCCTGCTCACCGCCCGGCCCCATGTCCGTTTGGAGGTTTTTATTGGTAGCTCCACCCTGGAGAGATCACTTTCCAGATTTCAGTGACGCGTGATGGGGCGGTGATGCCAGGGCGGAAGGGGTTGCCGCTCCAGGGAGGCGCATCGTTGCCCTCGGGCCAAAGGCTCCGTGTTGGCGTTTGCTCGACGTTGGCACTTACTGTTGCTTACAATTGTTGGCACTTACTGTTGCTTACTGTTGTTGGCATTTACTGTTGCTTGCTGTTGTTGGCATTTACTGTTGCTTGCTGTTGCTTGCTGAGCGTTTTTATGTCTTTTCCTCGTTCAGTCCATGCCGTCCTCGTGAGAAAGGCGAGACCATCGTGACTATGGCGTTAAATGTCAGTGGCTGAAACTCAAAGCGTTAACGTTAGAATTGTTAATTTAAAACCGCCATGTTTAATGAAAACAAAAAACTGAAACAACCCACTAGAAAATGGCGATAGGGCTGAGAAAAGCCATTAACAAAAGAAACGTAAGCAGCTGACAAACACGAAAAGAAGTCTGTACTGATAAATCGTCACAAATTAAAGTAACATAGTAGGGTGATACCGTATCAAATTACTGTAAAAGAGAAGGCCTAAAAGGAAATTGTAGTGCTGTATTTAAGATTTTCCAGGGTTATTTGGCAGCACAAATAACTAATATTAGGCATGGCTATGCCTTTCACACTAGTATGATAATTCTAGTTGTGTCTTCAAAGAAATTATCATAGATGTACACAAAATTTATTTACAAGGAAGTTTATTTCTTAATTACCTCAAATAGAAAAATGATTTAATAATGTAGGCTATGTTGGCTGTTTGGGACTCTATTTTACTACTCAAATATAATGTTGCATTTTTAAAGAATAATTAATGGCATGGAAATATAATTTTCATGTTTTTATATTAGTAAAATATATGAGACAAGATAACAATATTATGTAAATTCCAATTTTGTTTAAATATACATGTGTGCACACATACCCACTAACTTACATGAAAAAGAAAAATACACCAAAATGTTAACAGTATTTATCTTTTAAATTTCTCTTATAATTGTCAATAATTTCAAATTAATCACAATGCATGTGTGTTCATTTTTATGGTTAGAAAAGAGTCATGAGAAAAGAGAGAAAGAAAATGTTAATGACCCGTGGAGGGTCCCACCACCAGTGGGTAACAGAAAATTGGGCAGAGTTACAGGTAACCTCAGCGGGAAAATGGGATGTTTTTCTACCTTCAGTTTCAACTCTGACTTTCAAATAAACTATGTCCAATGTTACATGTTATTTAACTGATGATTAAAAAATCTTTTAAACAAAAGTCCTTCCCTTTCTGGAAACCTTATTACTATGTCTGTATCACATGACTCACCTTTGAAGTCACTTAAAACCTGTGCTAGACAAAGTTCTTGCTGAGGAACCCCCCCAATCAGGGTGATGCCAGGAACAGAGCGGCGGCTCTCTCCTCCCCTCTCCGCCCTCTTTCCGTGAAAGCCACCTTGCTTTTATCTATTTTGAATATTGGGCCTCTAAATAAGATCTCACTTGAAAAAAGAGTTTTTCTGGAGGCAAAAAAAAAAGATTAAAAACAATCAGATCAAATAATACTAAAGACACCTTCCAGCTCCGGAATTCTAGTCTATGACCAGTTTCAAGCATAACTGGTGGGTAAATTTGTCCAGTGCAAATTTCTGTAAACCCTCTCAGCTTCTGCCGAGGGGTCCAGATAAATTTCTGGCATTCCTTGTACCATGTTACAACTGCTAGCTGGCCACACTGTGTAAAATCCAATGGCGTCTTCAGAATGGGGAAGCAACCCTTTTGTTTCTCAAACATGACCCACTAGAGTTTATTGACTGATTACAAACCAGGGAGGAGGTCGCAGAGGGGGTGAGAATGCACTTAGTGCTGAATAGGTTTCTATTTGTTTGTTTGTTTTAGAGCCTTTTTCATTCTATTCATGCACGTGGCTTAGAGGATCTCGATGGTGCAGGGATTCACCGGGAAAGTGTAGGAAAACTGCCAGTCCCATAGCCAGTCTGCCTTTTTGAAGAGAGAAGGGGAATTAGCGTATGCTATTTAGTCTTTTTACAACATTTCTGCTGAATCAACCCAATATTCTTCTGTGAAATCCATCTGGAGTGTTTGCAGAAGAAACATGCTCTTTGCTGAGTTATTAATGAAAAGGCAGATCGATGCCATCGCTGTGAGGGGATTTGTTGCCAAGTGTGGTTGTGTTTTTCTCACAGAGCCCTGGCTGTCTGGAGGTTAAACATTAACATGAGTGTTTGCTCATCGCATGACAATAGTCTATAACTCTTTCCTATTAGGGAGTTCAAGCATTCTGCGCTCCTATCAGCCGATGCCTGAGAAAAAACCCTGAAGGATGCTGGCTATTGACTCTAATCAGCCTTCGGAGCTTAACCTAATAAAAACTGGCTTCCGGGACATGCATACTTAAATAGACATATTTAGAAGCCAAAATTACTTGTATTTTCCATGGGAAAATGATATTAGTATGTGATAAAAATGTACAATCCCCAATTCTGAAGCTGACATACACATAACCATCATGCACATACCCTTGAAAAAACGAATGTGCGTGGGGGTTAATTTTTAATATTGTTAGAATTTCATTTGTCTGATGAATTCAGAATAAATTTAAACATTCTTTCGCAGAAAGGAAAATTCCAAATGTTAGTTTTTGTCGACACTATCAATAGATAATCACACTGCTTATAATAATTCAGGCTAACTGAGTACAGACAGGAATGGCAGGAAGCCACCGTGACTAACAAAGTAGCCTGAACAGAAACATGTCACATTTCTTTACTTCCTGCCGGGTCAAATTTGGTTAGAGAAAGAAAGAGAGACATTGCTTGGTAGAAACTCCCAGGAAATTTTGTTTGGGGTAAGTACATCACTTGTCCCTCACAGACACACATGGGGCATGAAATCGTTCAGCCCTAAAGCCCCAGGTAGTTGCACCCCCGCACCCCCCATGTGACAGTGTGACACAGGAATACTCCTGCAGGGAGGGAACACGGTCCCCACAGCCCTCCCCTGCAAGATGTGGTCCTTCTGCCCGAAGCTAAGACAGGGCCCGGGGACCCCCATGGACCACCCTTTCTCGGGAAACTTGAAGCCACACTCAACCAATGACGGCAAGAGAAGGCGTTTTGTGGTACATGGGACAAGGGGGTGACCCTCTCTAAGTCTGAGCATTTTATAGGACAATCAGGAGTAGGGCATCCAGGTGTTTGTTCGTGGATTCGTTATGTAATAAGAGCTGGACAGCAAGGCGGGACCAAGAGCAGCAGAATTTGGAATGGAAAACTTTGCAGAAACCAGAATGCAGACATTCAAATGCCTAGCAGCGTCCGGAGGTAACAGCAAAATGAAATCATACCTGGGGGCGGGGTCTCCTGGAGGAGCTGCAAATACGTAAGGATCGTAAACAGCGTGTGGTCCATCACACAATTTGGGATTAGTAAATCCAAACTAATCCTTTCTTTTGAGCTCATAAAACCATGAATTAACAGCAAAAGTAGCTTCAGATACTTTAAAGACAGAAATATTAATACAATCTGGTTAAAAACTCAATAAACAAATGCAGCAGAGATTTGGTGTGTGCAGGGGCTAATCGGATAAAAGCAGCTCTGGCCGGACTCTGGGTGCAATAAGGCCGAATCTATTTGGCTCTCCCAAACACTTGATGTTCCCGGTAGACACGGTGAAATTTAGGGATGATGAAGAAAGATGTGTGGTTTTTCATATCTGAAGTCATTTTTCCTAAATCACTGTTACGATACTCAAGACAATACCGCAGGAAAATTCATGTCTGTATTCATCTTAATCAAAACACGTGATGTTTTTATTTTAAACTCAGTATGGAAGCAGATAATGTGGGCATATAAAAATGCAAGGCTCCGGGATTATCAGAGAAATATAAGGCTCAAATCTTGCTCTCAAGGAGTTGACAATCGAAGGCGAGACTCAAGACCGATACCCTGAAGCCAAGGTTGGGACAGCAGGTCTGGGTCACCCTGCTGAGGGCTGTGCACTGGCGTCCCGCGTGGTGCAGGGAGGGATGGATCTGGATGTCGTGGACACACAGGTGGAACGTGGAACCGTGGCAGCCTGGTTAAGGCGAAACACAGTGGGAGGTACGGATGGGGTGATGGGGCACAGCCCACAGGGCCTTGCCAGAAAGGCAGCAGAGGAGGGCGCGGTAGCCGAAAGGGAGCTGGGGTCTCGGGAGGATTGTGCCGTAAAGTGAGATGCGTCATCGCAAGCCGTGGACCTTCCAGAATGATCCATCTAGAAGGAGGAAATCTCTGCAGGGAGGGAGGGAACCACTGCAGGAAGTAGGCACCTGAGTCAGTGGGAAGCGCGGCAAGCTCTGACCTTCCAAGGAACCAAGGACATCTTCTCCTCGTCATCACAGGGGGAGTGCACAGCCTGGCGGGTGGCGCACGGGATCGTGGAAGCTGGAGACGTCCTCAAGTGATTGCTTCTGCTCCGAGTGTTCTGAGCTTCCGGGGTGAGAGAGGGAGGCTTGCCGTACATCTTCTTGGAAATTGATGCACGAAGTGCTTCATTCCTGTGATAGTCACCTGGGTGTTTGGTCAAGATCCTCTTTTCTTTTTCATCTGGGAACATCTGACCAGTATCCTACCACACCACACTGCTCACAGCAGCAACAGAATCCCACCGTGAAACTTATTCAGCTCAAGCTTTGGAAGCCCACTTTGGGTCTTTTCCCAAAATGCTAAAGAATTTTCTTCATGCCTTAAAGTGAGGGTCAGGCCGGCCAACCTTTAAGACATTTGAGTGGGTTTGTCAGTAAAGGTAGCTGGGGTTGCTGCTGGAGGGGCGGAAGGTGCGAGGTGGGCCGACACCAGGAACTGGTTTCGTGGAAGGCAGTTTTTCCACGGGGCCTGGGGAGGAGAGTGGGGGGCGAGCGCCGCTGCCTGGGCTCCAGCTCGGATCGTCGGGTGTTCGATTCTTACGGGGTGTGAGCAACCTGGATCCCTCACACGTGCAGTCTGCAGTGGGGTTTGCGCTCCTGTAGGGTCTGATGCCCCCGCTGGCCTGACGGTGGGCGGGGCTCGGCGGTGATGGAGCGGCGGGCGCAGCTGTGGGTGCGGGTGGGCTCCTGTCCGCTCTGCCACTGGCCTCCCGCACGCCTCCTGCCGTGCAGCCTGGTTCCTGGGGGGCCCTGGACCACTGCCGGTGCGGTCCGGGGGGTTGGGGACTGCAGAGTTAGAGGCCAAACATAAAAGCACAATAAATTCCCAGAAAACAAAATTACTAACAGAGCCAAAATTAAAAAGCTACAGAAGTCACAATTTTAGAATAAAGTGTTTGTTTTTTATTATATTTATTAATCTAATTTTCACCTTAAGTCCCTTATTTAAAAAAGCAAGGGTTTCAGTAAGAGGAATAGATACATACACATCTACACACGCACATGTATGCACACACGCCCTCTTCAAGTCAGCCTGATGTCATCCTCCTGCCTTTGATTTTTCCAAACCTTTTCTCTTCAGTGAGCTTAGTATTTCTGTTGCCATGACAACACAGTGTATTGCAATTCCTTTTCTCTCTTTTTTTTGCAGCAGTGTTGTTCTAAGGATTGGTTGAGAAAGTATAGCAAAAACAGTCTTTCATTTGATGACAATATCCATCTTCTTTTATATCCAAGGGATTTTTAACAACCCATCCCAGGTTAAGCAGATTCGCGGAGGTGGGAACGGCGGTGTGGAGATTGCTTGGCGTGGGAGCGTTGTTCGGAAACACCGCGGAGCGAGTGGAGGACAAGGCATTAGCGACCAGAGTGGGAGAGGAAGAGGGGCCGCCTCCTTTGTGACAGCATCGTGCCAGAAGAGGGGACACCGTGTTTTCCGACCGGCCAGCAGATCAGCATTTGCTACACGTTAGGACGTTTTTGAAAAATTCTGTTATCCGTGTGGATAACAAAGACGCCAGCTGAATACAATGAGGGCGTTCTCATATTCCAGCATCTCAGTGTCTGCCCTCTGCATGTGAGGTGTGACCGAGCGGGCACTGGCAAAGGGCCGGCCGGGGAGCAGGAGGCAGCCCCTCCCAGCTTCGTCCTGGAGGAAGCAGCAGCCGGGCTGTCATCTCCGGTCAGCGCAGACAGTGAGCCCGACGCCGGCAACCGCATTTCCCTCGGAGCTGACCAGCGGCTCTAAAATCAAGATGGTTAATCTCGAGCTCGTTAATGCGTCCTTTTGTAGAGAAACTTTTGGAAAACAACAAATGAAACATTAAGAGAGATGATTGTGACAAATAGTTATCGCCACGAAGTATCCAACAGAAACGCGACCGTCATCGTCTCTGGACCTTTCTCACGTTCTGTAACATGAGGATCCTAAACAATGTCTTGAGAAACTGGAACGATTCCAAATTTGCCTTTGGTAAGGTGATCTTGAAGTAAAACATTAGGGATTATTATTCACAATAATCACGCCCGTTTGAAATTGTTTGCAAAAGAGGTTTGAATATTTTCCAAACCTGAAGATATGGTTTGTTTTATTATAAAAAAGAAATCACAGGTTAAAATACATAATACTTTTTTTCCCCGAAAATTCTGCTCTATATTAATGAATTAAAATATACTCCAAGGTGTTTTGACATGTGAAGGGCCAAGTTGCTGGGCAATATTCCCAAGTTCCAAAGATAGAAAAAAGGAAACATTTAGTTCTCGTAATGTCTACAGCTTGTTTTTGACATCTTTTTGCCATCGCTGAATGAGTCAGACCTGTCTTCATAATATATAGTTACATAAAAATGTTTTTGTATTTCCATAGATGTGTTTTCAATAGAAACGGTCATAAATGTGGAGAAAAATAGGCAGTTTGGGGTCAGAGGGGCTGGCTTTGTGATCAAAAGAATCTTCATTTCAACCTATCCTAGCCCACAGTTATAATTGACAGCGACGTAAGAAAAATCCGGAAAAAAGCTGGAGAAAAGGGAGAGAAGAAGAAACAACTGCCTTGGGATGAAAGAGCTAAGAAAAGAGCTGGCCCGTGCCACCTCTCACGCAGCGAGCCTTTCCTTCGGTGCCAACTACTGCTTAAATGAAATCACTTAAAGACAGTTGGTCTCCATTTATTCAGCCTTCTCTCTAACGTGGTTTTTCTTCTGGAATCTCATTAAGTCACTTGAACAGCTGCACCAAGTTGTTATGGCAACAGGAATTTTAAAAGTAAATTAATTTTGCTTCAAGGTGTTATTAAGCCCAGGTAAGGGTGGCCTTGAATAATAACGGCTCCCGCTGAGCCGCCAGAGCTGCAAGGGGAAGGGAAGCGTCCTGATTTATGGTCGCCCCTCAACAGTTCTTACAGGAAACGTGACCGTAAATTATGTTGGCTTTATTGCAGATTTGTATATCCCGCTTTTCATCCTCCATAAAATTATAGATCGGAGAGGTCGTACTGTTTCTGGGTCTCGGTGAGCGTATTTAAGAGAACCCGTGGGGACAGGCTTCCCGTGAGAGGACTATATATTCCTAGAGAGCGTCATGTTCTGAAAAGTTTTGACCTTCTGATTTCAGAGAAATGAGTTAGGAAGTGTCTCGGGTGTAACTGGACGCGGGAACCGAGCTGTGGCGCGGGGGAGCTCACCGCAGAGTGAGGGGCTCGGACCGGGTCGGAGGAGGAAAGTTCTAGGTTTCTCCCGCACCAGCTTTTTCCAACTTTCCCAGGGCTGCTTCTCCATCTTGGCATTTCCCAGAGGGTCTGGGCTTGTTTTGCTTTGTTTTTTTTGGTGTGGTTTTTAAATTTTGTTTTGTTTTCTTTTTTTAACACTAGTCCTAGAAAAGTCTTCCATGGTCAAATAATTACGGGCCCCAATCCATAACCTCGTCTCCCCCTCCTTACAGGGTCACACGACAATTTGGCAGCTTAAAAGCTGAGTCCTCTGGAAAGAACTCATCTTAGTTGTGTTTAAGCCAGTGTTTCACAGACATTTTTGTCATGGAACCTATTTTTAAATGTTTTCTTAGTTTTGAGTAATGTTTACTAACATCAGGTAGACACACTTTGAGACAAGCTCCTTAGAGTAAAGCCTTGAGGTTGAAATCAGAGCTAAACGTGGCTATTACGCTTGTAAACTTCAAGTTTACGAATATTTGTTTCCTTTTAACTAAATTCTAGTGCTAAAAGAACCATTGCCTTTTTCCTCCTTCTTTTAAAAATATGTGTTATGTGTCAAACACTGACCTCATAGCTTTGCGTGAGTCATATAGATTCTGGCCCCATCTTCTCCATGGGCACAGAACGCACACGGATGTGCTTGCATGTACAGGGCACGCATGCACACACACACGCATGTTCCAGGAGGAAGAAAAGGTGGAAAGGAAACCGCCATCCTCACATGTCTTTTCAAGCAACAGGTGTTCCTATAAAGAAAAAGTCCTCTCTAACCACACGACACAGTTCTGTGCAGCAGCAACCTGGGATTTCTGGTCACAAAACTAAAATAGTAACGAAGGCGGCAGACAAGTGAGATGACTGAGACGCACACGGGGGCTCAGAGCACGGCTCCCCCTTTCTCGGGAAAAACTGCGGGATCCACACGGAGCCTGGCACCCAGTGGAAGAGGCGGAAACACGTAATTGGTTTGTAGGTTGTCACAGAGGCACCACCAGCGGGAATTCAGCCAACGTCAAACAACACAAACCAAAAAAAAAAAAAATCCGTGTGCCATTTCATGGACATGTCGCCTCAGGATTTTCTAACCTATTTTTCTTAGAATCTGCCCTGGTTGTCTGTTTCTGTTAAAATGTTTACTCGGCATATTGTACGCCTGCAGGAAAAGCGAACTTGACATGACTTGAAAAAGCCCCAAACGAGCAGTAGAAAGAGCTATTCCTCATGAGCGTATGTGCAGGTTTAAAACAGATGCATGCACTTATATTAATATTCCCGACACCCTCACCTTTGCAGGCCTCTGGGGGAAAGATTTAAAAACAGGCAGTCTAACAACAACAACAAAGAAATTCAGATGAAAGTGGTTTTCCCAGCCCAGCCCTGGACACGGCGCCCAGTGGCATCCTCGGATCACTTAGGGACAGGTGCCTGCAGCTCCCACCCTCACCGGAGTCACACGGGGACGGCTGGTACCTCCAGGGACCCGGCCATGGCAGGCAGGAGCTGACAGCAGTGGCCCAGGGGGCTCAGATGAGGAGCTCGTTGGGGATGTTGGAAGCAGCCCTTGGAAGGGACGAAGCGGGTGACCCACCTGGTCAGGGGCTTGAGTCATCCGCAGCAAGGTCAGACTGGTGGACCGAGGGGCAGGTCCAATGCGAATCTCGAAGCAGATGCAAACCCAGGTACTGTGCTCAGCCTGAACACACATGGGCTTACAAAACGACGGTGTCCCCGGGGACCTGCTATGGAAGGGACTCTCTGCTAGGGGAAGAGGATGCCTAGAGGCAACAGGCAAAATGCCTGCCCTGCAGAAGAAGCAGGGCACAGTCACATGCCACGTGGCGCTAGTTTGTCGATGACGGACCACATTTTCCACAATGCTCCCGTCCGTTTATAATACCGTATTTTTACTGCACCTTTTCTGTGTTCAGATGCACAAATCATCACCATCCGGTTACAGTCGCTTACAGCACTGGGGACAGTGACGCGCTGTGCAGCGGTGTAGCCGAGGAGCCGTGGGCTGTACCAATAGCCTCGGTGTGCAGGAGGCCGCACCGTCCGGGTCTGAGCGAGTGTGCTCTGTGGTGTTGGCACCGCGATGAACTAGCCTAAGGATGCACTTCTCAGAACGCGTCCCTGCCGTCAAGGAACGCCTGACTGTCATCAAAAAGATAATTTGACTATATAAAGCAGTGGGAGGCCTGGGCACTAGAGAGGGTAAA
Organism: Avahi laniger; assembly: GCA_963575035.1. Lineage (NCBI taxonomy): Eukaryota > Metazoa > Chordata > Mammalia > Primates > Indriidae > Avahi > Avahi laniger. The sequence continues at coordinate 149,170 of CAUYSK010017837.1, forward strand.
AGGTCTGCGGTGAGGTTGCCACGGACACGTCGCTGATCTCCTGCGGTGCTCTGCTGGCCCACCCGCTGCTGCGGCTCGTGGGAAAACGCTGGTGCTGCTCCTGCCCCAGCACGCTGCGCGCTCGCAGCAATGCGCTTCCGGCGAACAGAGAAAATAGTATATTCCGGAGTCCAGATTTCTCCCCCATTCTCTGGTTAGCCATTCTCCGACAAAACAAAGTTTGAGAGTTTAAGTTAATGAATATGCATCGTGTACCTGGCTCACGGAGTGAGGAGATGAATAAACAAAGGAGTCTTTGCCCTCAAGGGTTATTAAACCCGGAGCATCACAGATGTGCAAAGAGGAGCTGCCAGCCAGCTTAGAGGACAGGAGATGCCCCCTGGGTGGCGCAGACAAGGTCACTGGGGAGATCGCAGGAATTCCTGGGGGAGAGGTGGCCTTCAGGTGACCCTCCGTGGGGGCCGCCCCCAGGAGGAGGGGAGAGCGCCAGGCGCAGGCAATGCCCGCAGCAGTGGCCAGTAGGCCGGGAGGGCCGGGTGCCGGGACGGCAGCAATTGCTCCACTTGTCAGAGCCAGGGAGCTCTTGTACCCAAGAGGAGGTCGCACCAGCTGGGGAATCCCAGGGCAGAAAACTTCCAAGGCTACGCAGAAGTGCGTCGGCTTTTTAAAAGCCAAAAAGGACTGATGGGAAGTTTTTGAGCCAGAAAGAGGCAAGATCTGTCACATCTAAAACAAAAGAATCTATTTTTTATTTTTTTTTTTTGAGACAGAGTCTCACTCTGTTGCCCGGGCTAGAGTGAGTGCCGTGGCGTCAGCCTAGCTCACAGCAACCTCAGACTCTTGGGCTCAAGCGATCGTCCTGCCTCAGCCTCCGGAGTAGCTAGGACTACAGGCATGCGCCACCATGCCCGACTAATTTTTTTCTATATATATATTTTTAGTTGTCCAGATAATTTCTTTCTATTTTTAGTAGAGACGGGGTCTCGCTGTTGCTCAGGCTGATCTCGAACTTCTGACCTTGAGCGATCCACCCGCCTCGGCCTCCCAGAGTGCTAGGATTACAGGTGTGAGCCACCGCGCCAGGCCTAAAACAAAAGAATTTTAACATCATCTAAGGTACCTGGGTGGATGCGAGAGCCGGTGGGGGCAGGGAGGGGCGAGGAAGCGTCAGCATCACGGAAGTGAGAGGCTCCGGCCCGGCGCAGCGCAGGGAGTGCGGCCGGCTCTGCTCTCCTTGTTTGTTTTACTCATAGAAGAAATCCACGGCTGTTACCGCATCCCACACTCTCATTTTTCTTTTAAATCACTGCTCGGGTTAGACATTACGTGGCTTGTAACGAGAATGGGAAAAAGCCTTGTTCTTTTTACTGTTATTTGAGTAACAAATATGAAACGGAACAACAAAACAGCCCACCCCACAAAAATAATTGTTAACCCACTTTATTAGCTCTTCAGCCAAATTATATTTTTGTAAATTACAGTTGCGACCGAGGTAAATGTGCTCTCAAGTTCCTTGTTAACAAGGTCACCGGTATAATTTGAATATTTTCCGCAGCCGTTGCTCCCACACCTAAAGAGAGAAACGGCTCCGGCTATGTAGGACAAGCGAGCGGAGATGCTAATGAGTCTAACGGATCGGTTCAAAATAGAAGCACAGACCTTCGATTCATGAGGACACGACGGTTACAGTTACGAAACCAGAGACGCCGCGTTCGGGAATTCAACAGGGCAACATTGTTCAAATACTCGACATAGTTCTCGACCCAGGCTTGGCGAGATCCCTGCTCCATAAATAGAGGAAGGAGGGAAGAGGTTACAAGAGACCGTATAATTTCATGAACACGAATTATGCTCTTGGAAGTATCCATAAAGCATATATTGAAAACATGCCTCGTGGTCTCTTTCATGGAATCACTATATTAAAGCCATATGGGTGGCAAATATCATGTTTTATGTTAGCAAAGATACAATTTCGCATTCACAATAGTGCAAGTGACATGTAGTAATTTGCACAATAAAAATTTAATTCGACGAGAATTGATTGTGGTTTGCAATTTTGTTTGTGTGCTTATGCAGAGATGAGGTGAACTTTCGTAACATTCCTAAATGACAAATCTTTATTGTTGCTGATTTTTCCTGTTCCCTGTTGCTTGAGGAAATAGATAGAGGAACACACTGTAGGGCCAGGGAATGGGAACGGCTGTCCACAGATAAACAGGGAAACGTGGCTTGCACAAGAAAGACACCGCGTGGAGGGCCTGGCAGGTGGGAAGGTCGTGGAACTTTGACTGACATCATGGGAGGATGAAAGTGTCACCAGATTCCTACAGAAGCACAGTTTGGACGTGAACATCATACCCCAGGAGAAAATAAAGAATGAGCCAGCACTTGTAGGAGCTGCTCAGCTCCATTAAAGTCTAACAAAATTCCTGCTCCCAGAAAAGAACTTGGAAAATGCATTGAGAGATTGATTCTCAAACCAATTCCCTAGCATTCAGGAGGGGAAAAAAATGTTTAAAAATAAATCACAAGAGTAAAAAGCGATGCTTTTAAATACTCTGGGTAATTGATTTGAGATGTTAGACATCTTGAAGCCAGAGTTGACACTTGGGGGTATTCAGGACAGAGTTTTCCCTGGTACTTAGCTTATTTGTAAGTTTCTATTAATTGTCCCAAGTCTACAGGAAGAAAGGTACTTTGAGAAGTCCTGGTTACTCTTTCAGAGCGCTAGGTTTACATTAAAACATAATAATAAAGAAATTAGCCTAGAGGCTTGTGAAAAAGAGTTATTGAGACAAATGGAGATTATCATTTCGCTATGTAATGGGAGAATAAAGATAAATTATTCTGAAATTCTAGTGATGATTTACCTAATTAGTCTTTGACAGCTTGAATGTGTTGTCAAAAAAAGGTAACACAGTAGCACGTGCTTCGGAAACACCAGATTAACGAAGTGTAGATGTACAAATTGCATCTGGTTAGATGATGTAATTCTCTCTGAGTAATTTTAATTACTTGGTATTTCAGGAACTTCCAAATTTTCTTAGAACTGAAATTTCTTATTTTATTTTTAAGAAAACTTATTTTGAATTTTGCATCATGCTAAATATTTTGCGCATCAAGATCTTTTTTTTTTTATTATAAGGCTCGTTTTTTTTTTTTTCTCCTCTCTCTCACTGTCTCTCTGATGTTGGCGGCACGGGAGAAGTAAGGTAAATGAACATAGAGAATTCTCTAACAATTTGTTTCCATTTAACATTCAACAAGGGAAAGATTTGTTTCCTCTGCAGATTTTAAGAGATTTAAATAGGATCGTTTATGTTCAGCTCAATTAAACTGCTGATAGTCCTATTCTCTTAGCAGCAAAGTGTCCTCAACACGTGATTTCTTCAGAACAATAAAATAGCCCAGGCTGCCTGAGCCTTCCTTCTGTGTACACAGAACCCACGTACAGATTATTAATCTGCAGTTAAGTGGACCTGAGTGTCCAGACCTGCTCCTTGGTAGAACAAAATGAAAAAGTTACCCAGTTCACAACGAGACAATTTATTAAAAAAAAAAAAAAAAAATCCCCCCACACCCTCCACAACATAGTTAAGAACTTAAAAATTACAAGTCTTGGGATATTTAGAAAAATAAAATAGACTTACACTCCTCAAAGTCATCCCAGGAAAATTCTTCTGTTGAAGGCTAAGATAGTAATCGACGTCCCTCACTTATGGGGAAGGTTAAATTGTGTCATAGTTGAGCTAGCAACACAGGTACATGGCGGTGAGAGATGCTTGTGCATGAAGGAGACCCCTTAATTCATTTCCACCTGACCAGTATTTATCCTGTGTTCTTTGGATGTCAGACCCTAAGGAAACAGGGCAGGGAAGACACATGTCCAGTTCTCTGGGAACTCCCTGGGCAGGCAAAATTTTTGTCAAAATAGTGAGAGGAGAATTGTTCCCCTAGCAATGCCCAGCTAGCTGGTTTCTGAGCCACCTTCCAACAAGACATTCTAGCAGTAAATATATGGATAAATATCCGTGATTAAAATATTGGAAATATTGTAGAGCTACCAAGATAGGATCTCCAGACTTCACAAATGAAAATAGAGGACAAGCAGTTAAATTTAAGTTTCATATAGGCAAGAGGCAATTTTTAGTATAAACAAATTCCAAATATTGTATGGGACACACTTATGTCTAAAGTTATTTATTGTTTTTCTGACATTTCCGTGTGACTGTGTGTTATGTACTTGCCTACAGCAAAGCAGTGAGCGCCCGGGAGACTGCCATCCGGAAAGCTCTGACAGACGGGGCTTCTCTGCCCCACAAGACACTTGCTGATTCCAAATACAGCAATTCAAACCTGGAGAAGCTAATGAGGAACGAAACTCAGGGGACAAAAATCGAATATTAGGGTCCACCAAGGAGGAAGGGCTTTAGCCACCCTCCTTTGGTTAAGGTGCAGAAATAAAGACGGTTGTGAGCTGAGATGCATCCTCAAAAAGATGCTGACGTCCTAACCCCTGGACTGTGCATGTGACCTTATTAGTACATAGGGTCTTTGCAGAGGATCAAGTTAAAACGAGGTCATTAGAGTGGGTCCTGCTCCAATATGACTATGTCTTTACAAAATGGGAAAATCTGGACACGGCCAAGCGCACAAGGAGAAAGCCAATGGAGATGAAGATAGAGCGAGAATGGGGAGACGGTTCTGCAAATCAGTGAACCACCGGAAGCCGGGAGACCTGCCTGGGGTGGATTCTGCCTCACACCCTCAGGAGGCACCGACCCTGCCTACACCTCGATCTCAAACTCTCAGCCTCCAGAACTGAGAGAGAGTAAGTTTCTGTTGTTTAAGTCACGCATTTTGTGGTGCTTTGTTAAGGCAGCGTTAGGAAACCAACACAAAGATCCACCAGAGACAGAGCTGCCCTGCGGTCCAATGCTGTAAACCCTGCCTGGGTCATCCCCTGGAATCCCAGCTCATCGAAAACCAACAATGAGACACTCTAGGAGGAATAGAACAACATTCGGGGCCTCGAGATATTTCTACATAGTGTCCAGCACCACTTGGAAACACAGGCTCAGCATAAAACAAACTGCAGAAAACAACAACAGCAAAACAAGAATAAAAGAGGTTATGAAAATGACCAATGAACATATAGAAAGCTGCTCCAAATAATCATTAGGAAAAAGCATACTGAAATCATAACATTACACATCTGCACCTTTTCCCAAAAGCCTTCAACTGAAACTCTGACTATGCCATGGCGGCCAGGGCGAGAAGGAGCCAGACCTCCGCCTGGCAGAGTGGGGGTTGGTTCCGGTGCTCGTCGGGAGACAGTTTGGCTTCATCTGCTGTATTTCCACATGCTCACGTCCTATGCCTGGGTGACTCCACACCTACGCTCATCCCAGCAGCCGTGCTCGCGTGTGCACCAACGGACAGGCGCGAAAATGTCCACAGCAGCGTTTTCATCGCAGTCCCAAACTGAAAACAACTCCAAGGTTCACCAAGGGCAAACAGATAGAATTCTGTACAGAGACGAAAGGAACACACTAAACACACACACGACAATGTGAGCAGCTCTCAAAGCCCAAGGCTGAGCTGAAGCAGCCAGAAGAAAAGTTCTACATATTGGCTGACTCTTTATATAAAGTTTGCGATGATAAAAACTAATGAAAGTTAGAGATCTGGAATAGAGGTCACCTTCTGGGAGCAAAACGTGTGTCAGGGCCAGGAGGGAGGCTCCGCTTCCTGGTCGTGAAGGTGGCACATCCGTAGGCTTCCTTTGTGATAACTCATCACACTGCACACTTATGATCTGAGCATTTTTTTCTATATGTTTTTCTAGTTACAATTCTAAAGAGCATTTTTTAAACACTTAAAAAAAATCAGCTTTACTTACCTGTTAAAAAAAAAAGGCACATCCCAGAGCTGCAGGGATTATGAGGTGCCAGGGCAGTGTTACTCCCCTGACAGGGGAGGCCGGAAAGCCCAAATTTGCAGTTTGTGCCCGAGACCAGCTACCCAGGTGAGCCCCAGGTGCAGAAGAAGTCTGCTGGGGATCCCTTTGTTCTAGGAGGTCAGCCTTTCTGTTTTACTCAGGCCTTCCACTGACTGCACGAGACCTGCCCACTTTAGGGAGGGCAATCCGTTTGACTCGAAGTCTAACGATGTTAGTATTAATCTCATTTAAAGACACCTTCCAGGTTGACACATAAAATTGGCCATCAAAACAACACACAATTGATTAAAAAAATAATTTGATGGTACGGCGGGCATTGTAAAGCACCAACTTTTATGGCATTTAAGATGTACCTTAGCAATAATAATTCCAAACCAAGTCATCCACAGGGCTGCCAAGCTTTTATGCAGTAAGTTAAAACTCACTGGGATGTTGCTCCAGCTAATGGCTCTTGAGAGATGACCAGTACTATGAGACTCTTGTTTACTATTCAGAGCTGTTTTATCCACATACAAGAAGAAAATTATTTCCTCCTCTCTTGCATAATGGTGACATACTATATTGGCTATTTTGCACATTGCTTCTTTCTAATTCAACAGTATAAAATAAGAGATAATTCCATGTTTCTACAAAAAGAGTTTAAGCATTCTTTATAGCTGCTATGTAATTGTAATTTTCGTAACTTATTTGACTGCTGACCTAGTGAGGAACATTTATATTATTTATAGCCTTTTGCCATCACCAAAAATGTTGCAATAAATAATCTTTGAGATCATTTATTTCCCATGTGTGGATTCCATCATCTATTGGATAAATTCTTAAAAGTAAAAAGATTAGGTAAAATGGTATGACATTTGTAACTTTTATGATATTACTAAATTTCATTTGATGGAGGTGTATCTGTATATACTCTATCAGTGATGTAGGAGAGGTTTTATTTCCCCAATAACTCTTCCAAAAGAATGTTTATTAAATCCTTCATTCCTTGTCAATATTATTGGTAGAAAATATCTCCATGCAGTTTTAATTTATGCTTCTATTATTATAAATAAGTTTGGATATGTTTTCACTGGTTTAAGATATATTTGTGTTTCTTATTCTTAAACCATCGATCATAAAATTTGCCCTTTTATCTATTGAGTTGTTGGCATTTTCTTATTGATTTTCAGGAGCTCTTTTTGCAATATTTAGTGATTGTCATTTGGAAAAAAAAACAAAAGGCCACCAGAGGTGTGGCTTCCACAAGCCGGTAATCACTGCCACATTTCCTCTGTGTCAAATTATGCACGATGCTAACTCTTCCGCCTTCTCCTGGATTTTCCCCATCACCTATCATCTCTGAATATAATTTATGGGAATATAAAAGATAGCCATCACTGTTATGATTATCTTGCATTTAGAATGAAAAGTGGGAAAGGGATCTGAAGCCAGATTATTAAAGAATGGCATTAACTTAGTGTATCATCAAACCTTCGGGAAGATTCTTAATTATATCCCATTAAAAAACGCAAAGCTCTCATGTGATCTGGGCGTAGTAATGCAACTCAGAGTTCACGCCAGTGTTCTTTTTTTTATGCAGAACTCACCTCTGGAAACATAAGTGGCTGGGTTTCTTTATGTGGAATGCCCAGTTGGCATAAATAACCATTTCTGCTTTTTTTGAATATGGGCTGTCACTGCAAAACTTTGTACTCTCTTACTTTGACACAAATTGTCAGCATTATTACTTTTTGCATCTCAGCCGCTCCACACTACAGCTTGGTGAGTTTCCATGTAGTTCTACCTTAATTTGATGTAATTTTTCTCTAAGCCTTTCTAACTCTTTTATTATGTATAATCTTATTTTCCCCTTGAAACTACGCGTGCTGTGGTTAAGACTAGACATGAAATCCAAAGGGAGCCTTTGGTTTTTACCTTAGGTTAGTACCCTGGGGAAAGCCGTGGAAGTGATTTTTGGGGGATAGAAGCTAAGAAGTCTGTTTTAGAGCATCGTTTCTGTGGTCGTCTGTGGGTCACACAGGGGGAGAGGCCAGGAAGAAACGGGGGCGTCAAGGCTAGAGACAGAGGTTTGGGAATCACCAGCCTAGAGTAAATGTTTAAAGCAACAGGACTGGGTGGAATCACTTTGAAAAAGTAAAGCTGGGCAAGAGAGGTGGGCCCAAGACTGAGCTCCGGTCAGGTGGCGGGGAAGGGAACCGCAGGACTGACAGGGAAGGGTCACACCCTGCAGTTCCAGAGGGCTCCGGGCAGGGAGGTGGAGAAAGAGGGGTCACCTGTGCCGATTGCCGCAGAGAGAAACAGAACTCGGACGGAGAATGGCCCGTGGCCGCCGGGAGGGGACTCGGCGCTGGTGGGAATGTGGGTTAGGGTTAGGGTCAGAACATAGGTCGTAGGTCGGATGGTACTGGAAGTCGGGCAGTCCTCATTCCAAAATAACTGAGTGAGGGGTGGGCCGGGGGAGGGCTGGGGGAGAGGAAGGCGCAAGGGAGGGGCACTTCGTTTGCAAGATCTTGAAGACTGTGCAGAAAAACAATAGGAAAACAAAATGGGGCTTCCGGGCAGTGGGAAGTGCCCGTCGGAGATTCATGGGTATCACTTAAAGGAAAGCCCGGGCGACTTTGTGGTGTAAAGGACACCTGCTTGGCGGCTGCTAAGGAGGAGGGACATAGTTGGGCTTCACCAGAAAGAAGCTTTTCCACGTGAGGAGCCAGTCGTCAGGGAGAGAGGGCGATGCTCGAAGTGTGGGAGATGCTATCACGCATCTCGGGGAAGCAGAGGGTTTGACGGGGAAAGGAAGAGAAGCGGTCTAGAAATAGACTCACGGATCCCTCTTCCTCGTAAAGAAGAACAAGATGGAGTAAACGTGTGGTCTTATTCCACACAGCTCGGAGCAGTGGTTTACCTGACGTCCCCTGTGCTCTCAGCCTCGTCCCTGCCCGGACAGTCTTTGCAATGCCAGTAACGTAAAGGGATACGTTGTTGCTAGGGGAAGACGAAATGGCAAGTTCTGTAATCCACTGACAGTAACATTTTCAATCCACGGTTGTGTAGACAGCATTCTAAGTACATTCTAATTTGGGAAATAGACGAAGATGGTCTCACGTAAATCCCCCGTTGAGTCGGCGCGGCACCGTTGGGTTTGAGCGGATGCGCTGCTGCTGCAGCGAGGAAGGCGCGGGCGGGCGTCGGTGGGAGTATCTGCGGGGGTTTGATAGATGAAGTAATTGATCTACCTGATAACCTGCATGCTGTATAAATGAGCTGTTGAACTCGCTGCCAAATTTCAGTCTTAAATCATGATTCAAAAGCTCAATTGTGCATTTATAAAAGTGACGGCAGACAGGGCGAGCCTCCTTCTTGAATTGGCACCAGAAAAAAGACAAGGAAAAGCCACCTGAGATGGCAGGGAGCTTTCGAGCTAGAAGCATCACTTTGAATGTGTTTGCTGCAAAGAAAATATTTTAAAATAGACAAAAAAAATCACAAAACAAAACAAAAGCAAACAAACCCAGCCGTGGGTCTTCTAAATCTCATCTCGCTTATGCAGGTGTTTTCTCCTCCACTTCTGCCGCAGAACTTTGCCTCTCGAATGTCGATCTCGCCCTCCAAACACGGAGGAGGGTATTCTCAATAGCTGTCGCCAACCTTCTCAAATCTCGATTCAAGGAATAATGTCAGGCTGGCTGCCTCTATGTCTCCTTAGAATCTATGGAAAAGTGGAGACTCCAGGGACGTGTCCCAGAATTTGTCATTCAGGAGGTTTCCAGCAGGGCCCAGGAGTCTGCACTTGGAGACAAACTTGCCCAGCAGGTCACAACATGCAGCCGGACTGGACAGTCCCACTCACCATCAGCTAATGGACAGCACCACTGAGTCACTTTGATATTTCATAATAGAATATATCAGTAAAATAAAATAAATACGGTAAAATTACAGATTCTAATTTCCAAATGCTGATGCTCCTCCGGGCTCCAATATTTGGAGGATGATTGGATCTAGGGCGACTGCGGTGATGAGGGACCCTGCTTCCTGACACCCCGTCGAAGGCAGAGCCCCGAGTCACAAGCAGGGGTATCTCCAGGTGCCATTCTTTACCCGGCGCCAGGGGACAGAGCTGTCAGAACAATTCACTTTCTGATCTCAGCGACTCGGAGTTCACTTGGCAAGAACAGGAAATTCATGTATCAGTTCGATACCTGAACCACGGAAAAGTCACTTATATCTCATCACCCCTTCGACTGCAGTGGCTGATTACGGTGAAGATTCTACCAGGGGACAACGCAACTCCACTGGTCATTGAAAGGTGACCTCCGTCCCTACTGTTAGCAACTCTGGTTCATGCCAGATCCATGCCAAGCGTATTTGTGAGCAGTTGGATTATTAACAGTGGTTTTATAAAACTTAAGTGGAAAATAATGTATTTAAATTAATAAATGACCTTCTCTAATAAGTGATTTTTAAATATAAATGAGAAACCGAATTTGTTGATCGCACACTGTAAGTCTGTATTTGAGTATATCACCTAAAGCTCTGAAAGCTTGTATTTTTCCACCTCTAACAGGGAAAATGAATGGATCTTTATATTAGGGATGGCCTTATATGCAGGTCCCTAAGCTCTGTGAATAATCGCTGTGTGTCAGTACCTAAGTTAATAGGCATCTGTCATCCATTTATTCTGGGACGTTTTAGGGCCCTGTTGGAGATCTAGTTAGCTAATCCCCAGGACATGTTCTCTTCTTTTTTGGCAACAAAGCCTCCGATTTTCAAGAAGGTGGCCAGCCTCTTGAACAAAGACCACCTTTGCCAGCCTCCCTTACGGAGCGGTGCTTCCAGGTGACTAAGTTCCACCTGTGGGAGCAGCTTCCAGCAGCGTCCTTAAATGCAGTGGGTGTGCCATCCCCCCCACTCCTCCCAGCTGGGGGGGTGAGGACAAAACTTGAGCCATCTGGAGCAAGTAGAAGCCACGTGTCGGGCACTGGATGGCTGCCTCCACTTCATAGAAAATATAAACACTACGTTACTGAAGCCACTGCTATTTGGGGCTTTTCTTATTTGCCATCAAACCTAATCAACTGATTTTGGTTTCTTATAGGTTGACATTCCAGGCAGTTGAAACTTGATCTGGAAAACTTTGTACGATTTTCCTTAACTTTAGCCAAATCAGAGAGAGAGAGACCCTAAGGACAGTTCTCCAATAAGCCAGGAACTGTTTCCCTCCACCTCCGCTCATGGCCAGGAATAAAGGGAGTGGGGAAAAGCCAGGTGCAGGGGCCGGGGTGGAGAAGGGGCCCCCTCGTCCCAGCACTCGTCTGTAGGTAATGCACAGCTGGCTGTGCAGGTGACCGAAGCCAGCCCTCCTGGTGAGGCCAGAGTGAATTATTTCCACGACGGATGTCACGTCCGTCTGCTGCAGAATGAGACCCAGTGCGGAAACGCTGATGTGTCTGATGAGAGACACTCCATGGATGTAAAATATTATCGTGCACTGTTACTCACTGAAATGGTGTGTGGCAAAGACAGATTCTTAGAGGCCACAGGCTATATAGTCTCTTGTTTTTTAATAGCATATGTGCCAGCCAAACAGACATATGCCTTAACAGCTTTTAATTATTTCTATTGTTTGCTTACTTCTTTGCATTAAACATGGCTCTAGTCTCTTGCATATTCATCCGAAGTCTCCATTCCCTCATCCTCTGTAATCACTGTCTTAATAATTGCTGCCAAGTCTGTGGGGATTTTTGTAAAACAATCAGCCTTTCTTCAAACCAAAACGGTTCCGTTTACCTTGGAGTTCTTTTTTTTCCCCTCTCTGTTCAGAGTTTCTGCTGATCTTTCCTGGCAGCAGGGAAGTTTCGATTGCTCCCGCACTGACTCGTTAGTTATCTCTGCGGTTCACGGGCCGCCCTGTTTTACAATGTCCCCTCTGGCCGCCGGACGGTTTCGCCCACAGGTGTGTCCCAGAGGCAGGGTCACCCCTGGTCGTTTGTCATTAACTCCATCCATTGCGTAGAGGATTTTAAAAGAGGTTCGTGGCATGGCATTACCAGGATTGTATCGGTTTGGATTTAATAGAAATCGAGTGTCACTGCAGAAGAACAAAGATGTTTTCACGTGGCTCACGGTGCACTTCATCAGGGTAACTCCAGAGACAAACCCCAATGTCACCTACACGCAGCACCTACGCGGTCTGCCAGGTATTTCCCGTGAAGTCAGCGCCGATCTGAGTGATGAGGGAGCAATGTGGCCTTGCAACTTCCTTGGTAAATAATCCAGCCTGACCTATAATACGGTGACACGGAGACTCGCACGCTTGCGATAAGACGCTCCCTGCAGGGAAAGAAACCGGGATGGTGGGTGACGTGGGCTCCTCTGAGATCCGTGTTCCCGGCACCTGCGAGAACTGCCCACTAGACGCGAAACGAGCCGTTAGTCGAATATTCTTCGTAGTATGTCAGAAGCGGCTTCCGAACCAGGGGCATCTCTTTCCATCAGACAGGGGCGCGGTGCATTTCCGGAGGGTTCCAACACTCTGCCAGGCAGTGCCGGGGCCTCAGCACGGACGCCTGGCATCGTGCACACCTGCCACCCTCCCTCCCCACCCTGCCGGTCCAGCGCCCTGATCTCTCACCGCTCTGACCTCTGACCTCTGACCCTCTGACCTCTGACCGCTCGTCCTCCAGATGAGCCCAGGAACTGGGAAGAGCCCAGGACTCTGAGTCAAAGTTCAAATCAGGTTTGTCGCAGAAAGAGCAGATGCCCGGTTCAAGTCCAATGTCAGATAGACAATGATTTTTATGTGGGGACTAGTAAATTCCAATTATGAATTATTCTCGTTTCTGTGAATGTTCGATTTAGCTGGGTATCCCCCATATTTGTATATTAAATCTGGCAACCTCGGTCCCAGTTTAATTTCTGTCACTCATATAAACAAGTTGGGGGGAGGGTCCTCGTTTCCCTCATTGCCAAGAAGGGTGAGTGTCTGGGGGGAGAAAAAGATCATACTCACTCCCAGCACCTGGCCCTGTGCTAAGAGATTGACTGGATGTGATTCGATTAACAGGTTCGGATACACAATCTCGGGTGGGCCAAGCCATGTGTTCTGGCCCCGTCAGCATCCAAGATGAATAACGGTCATCCTCAGGAATTAAGAGTACTTTATGTTTATACTAATCCTATGATGGAAGAGCTATAATTTCTACTTTATTCATGACAACAATGAAACATAGTGAATTTGTCACAGAACCAGTTCATAAAAGCTTAGAGAATTTATCATAGAAGTAGGAAGGGCATTGGATGGTGAAGTGCTTCCAAGCCACTTTCCCTGTGACACGGCTTCCAAATGTCTCTCTCGAATGACAAGGCAGAATTGAGTGTGAGCTCTGAAAGTACTAAGAATCCATGATTGGTACACTTCCTTGTTTAGTCTTTCACTTTTATGCACAATTTAAGGCCTTCCCGAGTCTGAGAAGAGCCAATTGGAGTTGTCAGTACGGCAAGTTATTGCAACGTGGGAAGTTTGACATCATTTTTTTCTAGTGGGAGCTGCTTTGGGAGGCTGTGTCCTTTGCCTGCATGCAAAATGCAAACATAAAATGTATCATTAACGAGACAGCCAGATCTCTTATTCTCTCTCTGACCTTTCCCCTGCAATCACCCCGAGATGGGATTCGGGGAGTTTTAGGAAGGGCTGGTGCCCTGGGGAGAGGGGAGGATGTTTGCTGAGCACATTACTTGGAATAAAAATAGCTGAAAGCTTAATGATATCTTTTTAGGTTATGTCAAAATGTCCCTGGGGTCAAAACAGTGGCAGCAAAACAGTCACATGCGAACATCATGCTCACCCAGCCGAAGAGATGTTTGGTTTACGCTTAATCGTGAGCATTTTACTTTGAATGCAGAGTTTTCCACCAACTCCACTGATTTTTTTTTTTTAATTCCTTTGTCCACCCTTTTTCAGCAGTGTTTAGTTCTTTTTGGTTAAAATAAGAACAGCCAGAGTTCCTTCTAGGAAAGCATATAAATCCTGCAAAGGGTTTTGAGATGCAATGGAAAAAACCGAGCACGAAAGGCCCCCATCTGAATTATTTCATGCCTTCTCTCCTGGACAGTAGCCAATGACTCCCTCACCGCATGGGGTCACGCGTTTCCTCCTTCCAAGCTTAGATAAGTAGCATAATCTCCCTCAACTCCCGTGCATTTTGTCTCTCCATCAATATTGTTAAGTGAATGAAGATATAACATAGTACCTGTCTGTGCAGAGCAGAAGTGTTTGGTAACAATGGGGTGACCTTTCCTCCAACAAAGAGACAAGGACAGAGGGGTCTGGGGCTGGCTGGCAGGATCTTGGTGTGCAGAGCGGGTCATTCCTGCCCCTCCACCCCCATGGGACCCTGTACATCCTCTTGCCCATGTTGACCAAGCGCCTCCTCCGTGCCCTGTGTTGTACTCAACTGGTCTTTTAATTTTATTAAATATTGTTTCCAGGACATAATATTATCCCTGTTTTTTAAAATCTGAAGTTGAGATTTAGGAGGGGAAAAAAAGTTTAATTTTTCCATGGTTACATAACTAGTAAGTTCCAGAACCAAGATTTAAACCCAGGTAGCTTGGAGTTTGGGTTCTTAAACCCATGCAAATAATAAATGATATTTCAAACACATCCTCCAGTTTAGACAAGTCCGTGTCTGTAATTTTAGCAACACAATTGCTAATAGAGGCATAAAGTAACCGAGGGAAGTTTGGGATCAGTTCACCGTGGGGCTTTGTGCAGCAGGGACGGTGGCTCACCTGCCGCCTGACCTAGGGGACCAACAGCCCCAGGGCCTTTCTTTCATTTTGTTAAACGGTTATAGCTCAACCCTGTCCTACCACCCCCAAGATTTCCAATCACTTATAAAAATGTATAGGAAATTATAATTTCCCCTCCAGTCATTAAATAGAAGTATCTTTCTTCTTCACCAAAGACGGAAAGGATTTGCTCCCAGTTATAATCGTACCTGACCAAACACCCACAGTCCTGCACACACGTGCACGTGGGCACGCCTGCACTCGCATGTAACTTTGTAACAGTAAAATCAAATTCAAGCGAACTTCAAGAGCAGCCTTAAATCGAGAAGAAATAACAGCGTGGGATCCTGAAGTCCGTCTGTGGACAGGGAAAGGTAAGAGACGAGGAGGAAAAACCCTTTACCGCTTACTAACCATTGCTTGCATGTGAGTCACAATCCTAGCGTGGAAACTGCTTCCCACTGCGGTTTCCCCCGAGCAGGCAGTGTCTATGCTCCGTCTCACTCCAAAGTTAAGGTCAAGCGGCAGCTTCCCAACTATTGCATGCAGCACCCAGACCATCCGGACAGCTCACTGAAATGCAGGTTTCTGATAAAATATGTCTGGGAGGGGGCCCAGGCACCTGTCTTCCTAAAGAAGCACTTTTAGGGAAGCGGATGTGCATCTAACGCCCTGAATACCTTTAAAACCGGGGGGCTACAGTGGCTGCCTTGGTCCTTGTCCTCTTTTGAGGGTGCCTTCTGTGCTCTCCTTGTCTGATGCAAGGGAGTTAACCCTGGACATTTCTCTTCCTGCACTTTTATTTCCCTGGCTAACTCTTCCCCCTTCACATTAATTCTGAATTTCATACTCCCCTAGTCTCATCTCCCATTGTTCTTTTGGAAAAAAAGTGCTGCTAGTAGACAAGCTGATGAGTCACCTTGGGATACATCACTTCCCTCACCGGATTTATTAACATGTCTGGAAGCTTTGCCCGTGGACACAGAGATGACCTCAGAGTTCTGGGATATGTGACCAGGTGTGTGCGACTTTGCCTTTTATTGGCATCAGCAGATGCTCAGCGTCAGGATGAAGCAACGAAGAATAAACCTTCTCGGTTATTAGTGAGGACTGTGCTTAACTCTGGAAGAGCAGTAAACGGCTGGCAGAGAGCGATCTTCCAGAATCGGATCCCACCGTGCTTTCTCTCACCATTAGGATCAGATTTGTGTCTTAGTTTGTTGTCATAACTGCAAAAGATTTTGTCTCACTTCCCTCCGTGATATTAGGAAACTCTCCTGGTATAATCTGCTTGCCAGGGATTGCCTCATTGTTGGCGTAGTTCGTGTATATTCCCCTACTTCAAATTCTGGCATTGTTTTTATGGAAGTTTACGTGTTGAGTAGCAAACGGTCTTTGCAAATGCAAAGTATGCAGCTGTAGGAGCCAAAGATGTCTGGTTCCTCTAGGGTATTTGTCTAAAATACATTCAGAAAAAAACATATTTCTGAGTTAGAAAGCAATATCTCTGACCTCGAAAAGACTGAACTTCTTTGAGGTCCTGACACCCTCCTGGAATCTGTATTGTTTTTTGGGATAACCCAAGGATTTAGTCCAGTGGCCACAAAGTAGCTGATATAACTACGTACTTATTGAATAAGTAAGTTTTAAATCTTTTCATGGTATTAACATGAACGTCATATTAGGAACAAAGAGAAAATCCTACTGCCTTCCATACAGAAAACAAACACATCGACATAAAGCAGCAAAAGTGAAAAATGTTCAGAGTTCTCAACCAAAACAATAAAAGTTAGAAGATGATAGAAAAATGCCTTCAAAACCCTGAAAGGAAATGATCTCTAACCTGGAATTCTATGCCTGGCCCAACTCCTAACCGAGAAGGAGATTAGAATAAAGACAAATCAGACATGCACATGCCCAGCATCTACCTCTGAAGTCCCGAGGAATATGTTGTCTCCCCCAGAAGAGAAGGGTGCACAGGTGAAAAGCAGGGGTTCCAGCATGACGTGGCAGGGCCTCCAGTGCCGGCGGTAGGGACCGGAGGATGACAGCTGTCAGGTGTGGAGTGTGTCCAGTGTGAGGTCAGAAGACTCCTGGGGTTGTCCTTCAAAATGAGAAACCTGACGAGATGCATGTATCATGTGACCTGACGCATCCGGAAAAAATGAGAGGAGGTTTAGACAAGTGACAGAGAGTTTGGGGTTAAATTTACAAAAACTACACGGACAAGAAATCAAAGAGGAGGCAATACTTAAGAGCAGGGGTCATAAAATGCAGAGGCAGTATCTCTCCAGCCACGACAGCAGAACAGAGACCACAGATATAAACAAAAGTACCCACATGCGAGAGGAGGGGACGGTCGGGGTTGAACACTGGGGAAGAGGAGGGCTGAGCCCCGCTCCCCAGTAAGCCTTGTTCATAGATTCTGCCTAAATTTGAGCTATAAAAATGTAGTGAGATAAGCGTTTTACTTAGAAAAATGGAAGCAAATGCACAAAAGAATTAACCAACAAGAAAAAAAACCCTGGAACTTGCTTGAGCTGAGATATAAAGACAGAATGTTGGAAAATTGCTATTTCCTGCTAAGCTTTGCAGAAATCCTTACATTTTGAACCATAAGCAGGTCCTATATGCACATGTCCACGGACCAACAAAACATCTTCATCAGAGGAACAACCTTTAAAACCACACGATCCTATCAGCTGCAGTAGCAGCTCCCACACCAGATTATTTTAGGGGTGCCCATAATTCATGTGCGAAGCTGAGGCACAGATAGAAATAACTTCAACAAATGCATTTTTACTAAGTGGTTTTTGTAGTAGAAGATTTACCTGTTCCTTCAAGTTGCCTGTCCACAATACGGCGTCTAAGTAAACCTTAAGTTACTCTCGAAATACGGCATCCTGTTGAGAGCGATTATCCGCAAGGTGTGGGAGGATACTCTCCCAGTCCGAGGTCTGTGTCCTACATAATCACCCTGCTTCATATATTATTAAAAAGATATCCAAGTTCAGTTGCCGCTGTGCTTAGCCAAGAAGAAAGGCTCAAGGAAGATCTTCTTAGAAAACACACTGATGAATCATTTGCATGAATACAGCCCTGTGGCTCCAGTTTCCATTGTAATTTGGAGAAGTCAACATTTGAAATTAAAACCTGCCTTTGGTGCTCACCTCACATGCACACACGTGAACACACACATGCACACATGCCTACATGCCACATGCAGACACGTGTACACAACATACACATGCATGCACACCATGCAGACACACACACATATATACACATCACATGCATACACTCTTACACACGCGTGTGCACATACCACAGGCATGCTCACGATGCACAGACACATTTGCACACACATGGGTGCACACACTCATATACACCTCATCCCTACACACACACTTGTGCACACATGTGGTTGCACACCAAGTATCCATTGAGGAAATCTGCATGATACCAGGTCTGGAATGTCAGGATTGTGATCCGAGTACGCCTGAGCCCAGAAGAAATTAGGTCAGACACAGTCATTCTGGGAGTAACACTGGATCTTCATAAAAACGTCTCCAGGATGAAACAAGACATTAGAGTCATTTAACTCCTGTGTCCTGTCTGATTATTCTGCTTGATACAACTTATCACTTTACAGGATAATTTGTGTACATTTCTACACATAACTAATTATGTGACTTAAGTCAAATTTTATTATACATCACACATTTCTTGTATAGTAGGACCCAAAATCAACGGACCTAAATCCCAGGTTGTAGTTTAAATAAATGAGCGGTTTGTCAAATAAATAAGACTCTTTTCCGGTTTTCTACTGTAGTTTTGTTTTTCTAAATTTTGCAAACTAGTCTTTTTTCCATTTTCTGTTTCATTCAAAGCTAACTTGCCCCAGATGAGGCGATCTCTCTCTCTCTCTCTCTCTCTCTCTCTCTCTCTCACACACACACACACACACACACTCACACACACACTCACACACACACTCCTTCCTTCCCAAATTAGCAACCACGGCTCTTTGGCCCCTCCCTGCATCTCCCAGGGGGTCTTCACCCCACCAGCCACCCCCAGATCGTTGCAGTCGTTAGTCTTTGCCTCTCCTCACTTGCTTTTCCTTTTATCCAGCATGATAATTATTTTCTTATTGTTGATTGTACTAATTAATAATGATAATAATAGAAAAAAATCCCAGAAAACCAATATAAATAAAAAATAGAAATCTGTAACTTTCTACATACCAGGAACTAATACTATGTGTTTCATAAAAATGATCTTTAAGCTTTGCAAAAGTCTTTCCAGGTGGGCAAGTTGTTTTACACATGAAAAGCTGCTGTTTCGGTATCAGCCTTCAACCTGACTCTGCCTTTTCTGCAGACTGTTTTAGAGGGTGAAACTGTATCTTGTTGCCCTCTTTTCTCACCTTCCGTTCATCCCTCGGTTCCCGTGTGTTCTACTGAATTCACTTGCACAAAAGGTCACCCTCACTATCCTGACCCTCAGTTCAGGAACCTTCTCTGTAGTTGTCATCCTCTGAAACGCCTTATTTGACCTTGAATGTGAATCCCCCTTGAAACGTTCCATTCCCTGACTTCTATTCCCTCACTTTTCTCTTGTTCCCCTGCCTCTCTCCCCTTACTCAGGTCTTCCTCTATGTGCTCCCCAGAGGTGTGCGTTTCCCAAGCCTCTTCCTTTCTCTTCTCATTTTCAATCTTTTCTGAACACTCTCAACAACCTCCAAGGCTCCAAAAATCATCGAGACAGCGGCCGGCTCCTCTGAAATCCACACCGCAGTCTCACCTGGCTGCAAGGGACGGCCAAGCGGATATTCTGAAAGGCTCATCAAATATTTCCTTCCAGTGGGTGTTAACAACGTGTTGCCTGACCTGGTTAACATCACCGACCACCGAGCTGCTGAGGCAGAAATCTCTGAGTGGTCACATTTATTTTCTCTTTTGCCCAGTATCCTAATTACGGCACATCACCAATTCTGCAGCACCCTCCCTTGATTCCTTCTGCTGTTCCACTTCCCACTTCTCCTGCTCTAATCCAGGTCTTTGATAAATCCGCTGCCTGCCCTGCGTCCCCTCTTTCACCTCACCCTCAGCAAGAGTCACCGCAGGGCAGGCAGCTGAGGTATCAAGATCCAAGGCAGAGTCCAGGTGAAGGGAGACAAAGCGGAGCCCCGGCCACTGGCATCCCTGGAACAGGGTCACAGTGAGCAGGACCCAAGGTGGATCATGACCCCACTAGCCATCTTCACTTTCTGTTGTGATTCCCTCTGTCTGGTGTGTGCTGAGTTTACAGGTGAGCTCTGAGTCTACAGGTGAGCTCTGGGTCTACAGGTGAGCTCTGCGTCTACAGGTGAGCTCTGAGTCTACAGGTGAGCTCTGGGTCTACAGGTGAGCTCTGCATCTACAGGTGAGCTCTTGGTCTACAAGTGAACTCTGAGTTTACATGTGAGCTCTGGGTCTACAGGTGAGCTCTGGGTCTACAGGTGAGCTCTGCATCTACAGGTGAGCTCTGGGTCTACAAGTGAGCTCTGAGTCTACATGTGAGCTCTGCATCTACAGGTGAGCTCTGGGTCTACAAGTGAGCTCTGAGTCTACATGTGAGCTCTGGGTCTACAGGTGAGCTCTGCATCTACAGGTGAGCTCTGGGTCTACAGGTGAGCTCTGCATCTACAGGTGAGCTCTGGGTCTACAAGTGAGCTCTGCGTCTACAGGTGAGCCCTGGGTCTACAGGTGAGCTCTGCGTCTACAGGTGAGCTCTGCGTCTACAGGTGAGCCCTGGGTCTACAGGTGAGCTCTGTGTCTACAGGTGAGCTCTGGGTCTACAGGTGAGCTCTGGGTCTACAGGTTGAATCTACTCTGGAAAAGACATGGGCTATAGGACAGACGTCAGGCCGGTAGCTGTAACACAGCAATTCTTAAGTAAGTGTTCCCTTTGCCTCCTGCCTTTCTGACTTACATTTTCCCCAAAGAAGGAAAAATAATTAAAATTCTTTATTTAAAACCTGTTTCCTTCTACATTTTGTGAGCCTGAAGGCTATATAGAAATAAATCTAAATAGGGACAATGTCCACAAAGTAATGTCTTCAAAAAAGAGTAGATAACATCAACAGCAAGACAGAAACGAGATTTGCTCCAAAACACTGTCCTCCAGATACTGCCAGACACCGTTTGATGACTCAGTTCCCAAGTGCTTCCAAACACTGCCGCAGGGAGTACAGTGGCAGAATGAGCTACGTTCTCCTCTGAAATACGATTTCACTGCAGCAGTGAGGCTTTCAGGAAAGGCTTGCAGAGAGATCTCTATCTTTTCTTTTCCAACTAGAATTTATTTCCAATTCTACCTTCAAAGTTTCCAAGTGAAGCTTTGATTAAGAATAGCATTTTGCCAGAAAGAGCAACCCTTGATTTATAAGGGAAATTTAAAGGAGTAGAAAATAATTTTTCTTCCACCTATTATTAATTTGTGTTGGTCCATCCAGTACTTCTCTATGCTGTAGAAGAAGTCACATGTCCACCGTGGGCAGAAGGCTCTGTCGGTGTAGAGCCCTGAATCTAACTGTGATAGGTTTTTTGTTTTTTTTTCCTTTAATGACTATTGGTCATTATTTTTTCATTTTGCCTGCTAACTTTATCATGATGAAATACTCCTTTCTAAAACTCTACCCCCATACCGTTGCAACATGTACTATGTTTGGATACTTTCCCTTTGCTACTGATATTGCCAAACTCTCAGAGACCGTCTACATGTTTCGGCAATGTGAGAAGAGCTTGCAACTGCCCTTGTTTTTGCCCTAGCTGGCCTGAGTCAGCCGATGGGAATTCTGATCGCATGCCCTCAGGCCAAGATGTGAAGCTGGTTTGGAAAACTTCTGGAAATATCAATCCAAGAACATTTCTTTTCTGTTTGTGCATATCAGCCCTTTTATTTCCTGCAGAGAATTATTTATATCATTCAGAGTTTCCAAGCACAGACCATGACTTTGAAATCTCAGGGTTTCTGAAAATTTTTCAGATAGGAAAAGGAGATGAAATGAACCAGTAATTAGGCAGCCAAACTTCCTTCTTTTGCTCTTTGAAAAACAAGCATTTTCTGTCCTTTTTTTCCTCTTTTGCAACCTTACCTTCTCTCTCTAACCTGCCAATATTCCATGGACTGTGGTTCTTTTCTCTTAGTTTCACACAAGCAGGACACTAGTTGAAAGACTATGGTCTTAACATACTGAGTGCACCAATCCAGCCAGACAGCTATGACAAACACACACTTGCACATGTACACACACGTGTACACACACACACACACACACACACACACACACAGGTCAAGTGTGTCACTGAGCTAGGGGTTGAACGTCCTTCAGACAAAAGCAGAACTTAACGGAGACAATCTCTCCTATGTTTATCCAACCCTGGGTTTCACTTAAACTGAAGAAATTACCATTGATTTATTGTTTTCATTCCCTGCACATTCACTCAGCCGAGAGGGTGGCTCAGAGGCTGTTCCAGACGCAGGGGCCGCCCTGCCGACAGCAGCGCCTCCAATCTGGTGGGACTGCCCTCAGACGGGAGGCAGACGGCGCACACGCCGAACCTTCACGTGAGAAAGGGACGGCGAGATGATGGACACAGCAGAGCGAGGTGGTGACGCAGATTCCGAAGGCTGCATCAGATCATGAGGTCGGGAAGGGCCTCCCGGAGAAGGCGGCTCCTACGCTGAGCCGCAGATGAGAGGAGTCAGCCACTAAAGTCACGTAGGGAACAGCAAACGCCTCGTTTAAGACCCTAAAACAGCAGCCAGCTCCAGTTGTTCGGGAAACACGAAGACGCCCAGTGGGAGTGGGGAGGGGCGGATACCAAGCTGGCAGGGGCGGGGGTCGCAGGGCGTACAGGGTCAGGGCAGGGACGGTAGCCCCTGGGAGGACATGGGAAGAGGGTGACGCTGTCTGGTTATAATTTTCCGGAGCTCGCTCCAGCCCTGTATGGAGAGTAGGCTGGGACGGAGCGGAGAGAGCACGCCGGACGAGGACGCGGTGACTCGGACAAAGCCGATGTTGGGTGGGAGGGAAGACGGGCGGAGGTGGCAGGATCGAGACAGGTTTGGAGGCAGGTTGCTTCCAGCTTAGGGCCTTTCACTTCATAGCTGCGGATATCCATGCGTCTGCTGAAGTGAGGAAGGCTGGGAGAGGAAGCAGAATTCCGTTTGGGATGCGGTAAGTGTGAGATGCCTGTAGCCAGGATGCCAAACCCCGCAAGGCCAGATATAAAGGGAACTCTCTTTCAAAGACTTTCAAGGTCGTGATTCCCGTCCTCTGTGCCGTTTTAAATCTGAAACGACATCCGTAGACAGACAATCCTTTCTATATCTGACCTCCGGGTCTCCTGTTTTGTGTTTAATTAATTCCCGTTGTCTTCCCCTAAATGAGGGCATCAGACTTCCACCTCTACGTCTAATTAAAGATACTGAAAACCTTATTACCTCCAATGCCACTAATCCACAAATGGAGATAATTCCAACAGGGCCTGGATGGTGGGAATAATTCGACGAGCAAATGAAAAGGGCGAACAAGACTGCAGGTCACCTTAGAAGGCTTCGTTAGACACCTGCCTTCTAACGAAGCAGGCTCAGTGTCACAGCTGAGTGGGAGCTCTCCGACCAGACCCGCACCCTGGACACTCTTGTGCTGCCACAGAGAGAGGCACTTCCGAAGGCTCTGGGGACACTCCCCAGGAGATCTCGGTGAGGTCCAGGTTTGTTTCTATCCCTACATGGGCAGGAGTCTGGGCTCCCGCCTGGCCTTGCTCTCTGGCCTTTACTCTCCTTGGAAAAACTCCAGAAAACACAGGAGTTGCTTTGCAAACAGCAGCTCTGTCCCGTACCCATGAAGGCGAATACCCAGGCCCTCTGCTGGGGGTGGGCCGGGGTGGGAGTCCGAGGCATTGCTGAAGACAGTCTCAAAGTGCATTTACTGAAACATTTTTAAAATCCAGGCCTTTATGTCTCATGCAATGGCTTCTGTTTCTTGTTACTGTTAATCTATATCTTGTCAGGTTCTTTTGTTCATTGGGCCATTATTCATCGACTGCCTACTCCGGGCTAGACCCCGAGGATACATCACACAGACTAACTCTATGCAGTTCTTTTAATTTAATTTAATTTAATTTAATTTAATTTTTAAACAATTAAATAATGTTTACTACTTGTAGGCACCTTACAAGCACATTAACAATAGTGACTCATTTAATTTATGTTGCTCAGTGAGCTCGCGGGCTGGTGGAGCTCAGAGCTTTCGATAAAGGAGGTTTAGGCAGCACCTCAAGGGGTGTGATCACAGCCCGGGGAATCCGGCTGGGCTCACACCTGGCCGAGCCTTACAGGGCCCAG